>JAMKCH010087702.1:0-12267 GCA_023653785.1 Ophioderma brevispina | reverse complement strand
TTGTTGTGATTTAGACTTAAAGGTGCAACGAGAGATTTCAAGTCTAACATATTTTCTGTGATATGTAGTGATCTCATATAAATTAGATGCTCAATAGATTCTCTACCTTTTATTTGGTTACAGAAATAACTTAAAATGAACACAAAAGGTGATTTGTATATGCTTATATTTCAATAGAAAACATAGGCTGAATTTCCTATTTGCTCCTATACGAAATTTGAAATTTCACAATTTTTGTACCAAAGAAACAGTTCTCAGCTTAATCCTTGCTAATGGGGATATTTTTGATATAAAGCTTTACACCAGTGCCAAAATCAGAATTTTCACATTTTTTTTGGGACACCTGTTATTTGAAATCTCCTGTTGCACCTTTAACCCCATAAGTAATCTCTGCATCCCAAAACTACTGTGATTTTTAAGCCAATCAGCAACGCGATAAGAATTGTGGTAGGGCTCAAGAGGACTAGAACTTAAAGGGGGATAACCCAATTTAAAGCAATATTAGCACATTGTTTTTGAAGAGCGCCCCCAATTTTTCAAACAATTTGAGATTTTTACACAGTTGCATTGGTAACTGGCTAGTAAACTATACCTGTGAATGGTTAAGCTCGAAAATCTCTGTGTCTCACAAACGAAGGAATTTTGTAATTAGAATAATTATTATCGGGATCCCGATAATAATTCAACGGCTGCTGGAAATGGCCTTCCAATGTGAAATAGCCGGGAACTAGCGCCATGTACGTGTCTACGCTCATCCATTAGTTGTTTTATTGGTTCAGGCAAGTCAAGTTAGAGGTTATTTTCTCGAGGTGGCACTATTTCATCATGGACGGACATAAACGTAGCATTTCCAGCTCTGCCGTTAAGTCCAATCTG
The DNA here is from genome assembly GCA_023653785.1 of Ophioderma brevispina. Taxonomy (NCBI): domain Eukaryota; kingdom Metazoa; phylum Echinodermata; class Ophiuroidea; order Amphilepidida; family Ophiodermatidae; genus Ophioderma; species Ophioderma brevispina. The sequence goes on along the minus strand of JAMKCH010087702.1, from coordinate 11,391 downwards.
GGATCCCAATTCTAATTACAAAATCGCTTATTTTATGATAAATATGCATTTTTTAGCATTCTCGTTTGCAGGTATAGTTTCCTAGGCAATTACCAACATAACTGAGGCAAAATATCAAATTTCGAAAATTGGGGGCGCTCTTCAAAAAATGTGCCATTATTGCTTTGTCTATAAATTTTGCATCTTAATAGAATGGCCTTCACCCGAAAACTTCATCTGTAAGGTTTCACGCCGAGATTTCAACCCGTTTTGAAGTGAGAGCTAAAAACGTTATTTTGTAATCCTCATAGAGTACTGTGTAAAACTAATATTGGTCAACCAAAATGGGGCATATTTTCACTGTAGCTATAAATAATCCAAATCATTTGTCAGAACTGTGTCGCTGTGATAATATTTATTTTATTCTGGTTTTATCATAACTAATGAGACTTTCAAACAGCTATGTCTCAGCCACATGTTGAATCTTTTTGTTATAGAAAGAGACAAAGTTGAATAGAGACCACATATCCAATAGTGTGATAGATTCCTTCAAGACATTCTCTATCATCAAAATGATATTAGATACAGGTATCGGTTTCTTTTTCAAAAGAAATTCATTGTATGTCATCTGCAATTCAATTGTCAAAGCCTGTGACCTATATTTGCCCTGTTTTCCAGTATGTGCAAGCTAAAATTTAAGAGAAAGCAAGATTTTGGTTTAAATGTCGTGACTTCTTGTAGCTGCAACGATTAGCATCGTGACACGATGTCTTCGACACTGGAGCGCAATTTGGTAATGTGGTGACGGGCTGCCAGGGTATAGTGATATAATTACCCCGGGCTTGCACTGATTATTTATGGAGATACAGAAATATCCGCTTTGGCAATCAACTACAAAGAGTGCCTGGGAAAAATTTAGGGCACTGGCAGTTGTCACAATCTGCATGCAAAGTGTGGTGCCCTAAAAGTAACCAGGTTGGTGTTGGAAACACATTACTTTAAAGGTGTAGCAAGAGATTTCACATATCAGGTGTCCCTTAAAGACACTGATTTTGGCACTGATGTAAACCTTTCATAAAAAATATCCCAATCTGATAGGATTAAGCTTTCTTTGGTACAAAATTGTGAAAATTCTAATTTCATATTGGAGCAAATATGAAATTCTGCCTATGTTTTATTGTTTAAGCAAATCAAAATCAGTTTGTTTCACTTTTAAGACATTTATGTAGCCAAATACAAGGTTTGAAAGAAATTTATTGAGTGTGTCTAATCTATATGAAATCACTACAAAATCAGTTTCAAAGCCAGTTTCAGAGACCAACATTTTGGACTAGAATTCAATTGAATTATCAGTATACCTATAAAAATACTAGTGCCTCTTTTCCACTCATATTAAAGTTAAACACTGGGGAGAGATGTAATCACAGCTGTTAGGTGCTGGACAGAAGCATTTAGAAAAAGCTTGTACCAGCCTGGTGTAGCTTCAAACCTGTGTCCAAAAAAATAAGTGGATTTATCGGTGGCTCTGTACATAGCAGCCATTTTGTTACCCTTGATTACTCCCACCAGACAGAATTCTATTATTCTAGTCTTCTGTCGGGAATGGTGATAAATATACTAGGATAACATCTTCAATGACCAAGTACTAGGTCAGTGTGTTGTAGCCTTAGGGTGGGTACAGACCTCCTGGCCTTGTTTTATTTTTCTTCTTCATCTTTACTAGATTTTTTTTTCATTTTGTAATAAATGCAGTGCTTTTGGAGGAAAGTAGGTTAGGAACACTGTTAGAAATTTCCGTAAATTAAGAAAACAGATTTTCCGTAAATTTACGGAAAATCTTTTTAGAAAACAATAAATATAAAAAACAAAAAACATAAAAAATTTTAATTTACGTCAATATTTCAAATATTTCCAGCAGCAAAATTTCTGGACTTTTTTTTTTGTTCCATAATTTTAAATTACGGAAAATTCTGTTAAAATACACATATTTTCCATAATAAGAGAAATGTTACAAGTGTCATACACTTGTTCATTGGATCCTATAGTATATCTAGTAACTCCATAGTTTGATAATATAGGGCTGAATAGATAATTATAATTTATGGCGACGCCATCTTGGATTTCTCAAAATGCTCAAGGATGCCCAGGTGGCACCCGGCAGATTCTTATTCTATACACCTTAATCTATCATTTTCAGCAAAAAAATTGTGTCCATACTCAACTTTACGGTCACATGAAGGTTCTACCTGACTATTATCCTGTAAAAGCTGCAAAACTGTGACATTGGGAAAGCATAGGCACATGGCCGTAGCCAGGGGTGGTGCGGGGGGTGCGCCGTATGACAAAGGTCCGTTTTATCATGTTGAAGGTCCGCTTGTCTTAAAGCTGTTGTTTTTATTGTGGTGCATGATATATGATGAACCAGTGGTCAAATACCACTGGTTAATACTACTGCATTATGTATTACTACAATTATTGTACTGTTTTGGCAGTACTGTTTTGTCACCGCCAATTTTGCATCCCCCCCTGGTAAAAAATTGGGGCAACTGGCAAGCACAGCGAGCCGAAAAAAATTTGCCGTTACAATGCACATGTACGTCCATCGCGAAAGGTCCACTTCTGGCAAATCAGCACCCCCCCAAATAAATTCCTGGCTACCGGCCTGCATAGGCATATCTTTCTAGCGAGTTTTTTGTACTCAACAATTCATTTACTCTAACATCATATGGCAGGTGCCTTCTCTAATTTGTTAAGATGCAAAGTAGACGTGTGAATTACTGACACTAAATTCTTCTCGCCTTACTATATTTGATAATGCAGTGAAACTTCCGTGACAGGATCATGGCTTGACCCAATTTCATGGCTAATTTGATTGGTGCTAATGAGGCTGCAATTAGGGGTTAAGCATAACGTTGTATGTTTACAAAGCTCAGATTTTGCCAAAATTTTAAGATGCCTTTATTCCAAAAGTATTGAGTATTTGTTTGAAGGTCATACAAGTATTATATCTTTTAAATCTGTTAAGTAAAATTAGGTGGATTTAATGCTCAAAATGATTGACTTTAAAAATGCAAGAATGTTAATATACAACACCATCACAAAGATGGTATAACACAGCTATTTGACCCCGTGCAAATTGTCTCTTTTATTTCTAGAACAATTTTAAGCAGTGGCGACACAATTTTGACAACTGATATAAGGAGGGACATGCAAGAGCTACTACCTCCGCAAAAATCAGAAACAGCTGTGATAAATTTGTGTGTAAATGTAAAACCTTATTTGTGACATAAGTAAGCTGAAAATCTTTGTGTAATGTGCATAAAATTACAGATTTACAAAATACTAATAACCTTTAGAGATTGTATGGAATAAAATTAACTACAGTGCTAAAGATGACCTCCCCATTCATTTCCAATTAATCTCATTTAGTGGGTTTGGCAGGTGTTTCAAAAGCAATTTTGTTAAGGGAATCTTGGGAGAACCTATCAACTAATGCTGGAAAGTGAAAACTGTCTGAGCCCCCCCCTTGCTTCTATGAGATTTTGGCCCGAAATTATGGTCCAGGACCATATGGTCCTGGGGCATAAATAATCTGGAAAAATATTCTAAGTCAAATATGGTCCAGGACCATATTTGCCATATGGTCCTGGAGCATAAATAAAAAATATGGCCCAGGAGCATATTTGAATATGCTGAATATGCTCCTGGAGCATATTTATTTAAATACACAAATGGTCCAGGAGCATATGGCAAATATGCTCCTGGAGCAGTAAAAAAATATTCTAAGTCAAATACTGCTCCAGGACCATATTTGGCATATGGTCCTGAAACATGTGCATTAAAATTTGACTTAGAATATTTCTCCAGATTACTTATGCTCCAGGACTGTATGGTCCTGGAGCATAATTTCGGGCCAAAATCTCATAGAAGCGAACCAACCCAACCACCACGAATCACTAACTCTGTTGTACTAAAGACATGCATGTTAAAAGGTCTTGTGAGAGAAGCGCTTCCAGTTTCTCTCAAATTTGAGATTTTTGGTGTGTTGGTATTGTTCACAATCTGCATCTTATTAATGAACAAGCTGAGTGGTTTAATCGTCTTATGACTGAAAGTACAATAATGGGACCGTCATAGCAAAAATTAAAGTTGTTGGTAAATATTTATAAATTACTTAATCCACAAACTTGATGTATTATGATGTGAACAGGTATGTAGGCATATACTGGAGATTATTTCATTGGGTTCTGAAACTTTTAATAAATTTTACCAAGAAATTCCTTCTAAATTTCTGTCAATTTGGACGGACAAAAGTTACCAAATAAAAATAGGCATTCTAGAAACTGATTAAGCTGCATTTATAAGAAGAATTTCTGAATATTTTGCTTCATTTTATATTAGAAACATGCATTGTGAGGGTTTACATACATGGATGTTAAAAAAAAGATTTCATTTTCTTTTGGCATGCCAAGAAAAAGTTTGTGCTAATGTGACAGCAATCCATCAATAAAATATTGTAACAGTAGCAAATATTAATCAGCTGTCTTCAAGCATGTTGTTTAACATTTTTACTTGTCCCTCTGTTTTCTGAGAAGAAATACTATTTGCAATAAAATATTAGAAAAAGAAACATGATGCATCATTTTAGCGACAAAGAAAAATACTTTTCATTCTGCATATTTGCATCACATTAGCAGTAAAAATGTCCAATATTATGTCACAATATCACAGAAGTCTGTCAAATTATCACGTTAGCACAGTTATGTCCAAAAAAAATCACGTTAGCAAAAGCTATGCCGCATTTTTGTCACATAACAGCCAAGTTTTATGCTATTTCAACTTAAAAAGAATGATAGGAGAGAACCATTTGGTTCAATAAATTATAATTAAATCACATAAATAAATTTCAATGAAAAATTCTTTTTTGCCCTCTGGTAAGTTTATGGTCCCATTATTTTGCTTTCTATCTTATATCAGTCTGGGAAATGTCCAAATAAGGGCATGATATTTATCTACTGCAAAATCTAATCACTATGCCACCCACTCCATTGATGTACAATATTTTGGCCAACGACATTTAGGAATTGGATTTATTATACCATATATCAGGAACTATAAGTCTAATTCTGATGGTTTTATCCCCCTGGCTTGAAAAGCAGTAGGGGGATTTTGCGATGGGGTGCATGTCCATATGTATGTGTGTGTTCCAGTTTGGTTAGGTTTTTGGTTTTCACGTCTTGTTCATATGTGGATGTCAAAGGTCATGGATCAAGGTGAAAGGTCATCTGAGGTCATGTGGTATGTAAATGTATGTATGTATGCATGCATGTGTGTGTTCCAGTTTCGTTAGGTTTTTGTTTTTCACGTCTTGTTCAAAAAGTTTAAGTCCGATTTAAACCAGACTTGGGGTTAAGGTGCAATAGGGGCCAGGTTCATTCGTATGTAGATGATGTCAAAGATCATGGACCAAGGTCAAAGGTCATCTGAGGTCATGTTCCAGACTGCCATCTTGCCAGGGGATGACACAAGTTTACTTGCTGTATTTTTAGCAAAATAAAACTTCAAAAATGACACAAGAAGTGCAGTTGAAAACCAAATTTTGATTTTAACCGATAAATGACCCATTTTGCTTAATCGCATCATAAATCGCTTATATCATAAATATCTAAAGAGACACTGGCATATTTTGAAAAGAGTGCACTCTCAAAATTGATATTTTGGTCTGTGTAGTTAGATGTCATCAACAAGTACTCTATAAGACAGCAAGACAATACTCAAACACAAGCAGTGCGTTAGACAAAACCAGGCCCTCCGCATTGATGAATTAACCTTCCGTAGCTTGATGGGGTTCATTTGTACAAGATAATATAGCTTGGGCTACACTGGAGAATGGCTGTGGCAATTAGAGAGTGCATGAGCTCACGAGCTGGAATTAAGATTTAATGACACAAGGTGTTTGTCTATATATATTTATCTGCCCCAACCTTGCCCTAGGGCATGGTGGGTTAAAAGCATGTGCATGCTCTGGTTGTCCATTTTTTTAAAACACTTGGAGATTTTCCATTTCTTAAACACTTGATGATTTTCCATTTCTTAAAACACTTGGAGATTTTCCATTTCTTTTAAATACTTAAGTTATTTTTGTGTTTAGATGGGTTAACCACAAGCAAGCATAAAATTGCACTATTATGAAGAATTGGGTAGTAGTTCCAAATTGCAATTTTGTCATTACAAGTGCACCCAACACATCTGCATATTATTCTCACAAAAAAAAATGAATGTGTGGGTGCATCATTAATTCCTGAGGATCCATTGTGCAACGTAGACAACACAATTGGAAACCGTTACTATGATATCTACAGTAGATAGCACAGTAACTAAGTCTTCAATTGTGTTATCTACAGTAGATAACACAATTGAAGACTTAGTTACTGTGCTTTCTACAGTAGATAACATATAATTAAAGGACTTAGTTAAATTAATATTTAAAGAGACACTGGCACATTTTGAAAAGAGTGCATCCTCAAAATTAATATTTTTGCATGGTTTTAAAGCTTTTATATACATTAGTCTTCACCTGAAATGATTAAGTCCAAATGCACCCTTAGTAGTAAACTACTTGTCTTTAGCCTCTTAAGGCTCATATCTGTTTTGTGCTATGTTATTTTTGTATGGAAAAATATCTATATTCTTACAAGGTCCTAGACTATCATTTGAGAGCAAATTGAGGGAATTTTATATCTTGCTGAAAATGTGCCACTGCTGTTTCAAGAAGAATGCATTTACAGGTCATGTAGCACAGTATTTTGCCATGTACAATAGACTTCAGTTGAATTTGCCAATTGGTCTCAGAACTGTAATTTTCTTGCAGCGCTTGTCCTACTTAAGCTCTATGCACTATGAGCTAGTAAAATCTCAATTCCCTTGGCACAGTTCAGTAGCTTTCATTCACCAATGTATTTAGAAAATACACCCTCTGGTTTTTGGGTATGATATATGATAACCAGATCACACAAGGTCAATTTATGTCAATGTATGTACAAGTACAACCCACTGAACTGTGTCCTTGGTGGATGAGCTTATTGGGACTTCAGTTATTTCTTAGCACATTTTCGATGTAGCATGTGTGAATACAGTGGGGAAAATTACACCCACACACAGGGTTCTGGTTGACAATGACAAGATTGTCATCCCATAGATGTCATTAAGGTCCTGTGCCCCAGGTGATGTACGTTTGAAAAGCGAAAGAGTGAAGCAGAATGTGTGAAGGGAGTAAATTAAATATTGATAGCAACATTGTTAGTATGTGACCCAGTTAAAAATCATGATTCTCGATTGATTTATATTTTTTTCTTTTTCATTCCTCCCAATTTTTTTATATAAAATAAAATTAGTTATATTGGCAAACAATTTAAAGGGGCTGGCCTGATTTAAGTACTGTAAAACAAGTAAATTTCGCTAGCAATTTAATTTCGCTAAGACCTTGAAATCGCTAAATTAAGTTGCCGCCAATAAAGATGAATTACTATAGTCCAACATAGCAGGTTGATTCAAATTAGTGAAATTAAATTGCTGCAAAAATTTGATGATTTGCTAATTCGCTAAATTAAGTTGCCGTGAAATTAAATTGTTTTACAGTATATAAAATTTTCATTGAATAACATTGATCCCAATATCTCCATTGCATAAGTTTCATGCCTATGTTTCAATCCATTTTGATTGCTGGGAAACTTAAACTTAAGTGTGAAAATTGATTACTACAAAACATCAGTTACTTTGCAGTCATTGCAAGAGGCTTAATGCTGGTTTTGTAGCAAAAACGTTTGTAGTTAGCGAGACCAGCTCTTTGTGAGAGTTTTCAGTGTTTTCCTATAAATGGAAAACCAGGACATTCAGAATGTGTAAAAAGACTATTCAAACCAGTTTATAATTTCCTTTTATATTCCATGAATGGAATGTTTAGCCGCCGACAACTCGGCCCTGGGACAGGTAGTACTGGTTACCAAGATATCAGTAGCAGGCCCTCAAAGGAAACCTGACCTGACCTGGCCTCTAAAATTTTCTTAAAATTTTCTATTTCAAGAACCACTGCCCTAAGACTTGGTATGTTTCCTTATTTGAATGTATTTTCATCTTGACTTCAAGTAGGGTTACAATAATTTAAAATACTTGGTAAATTGTGAAGTATCTGAAACTGTCTCAAAAACCTCTGACCTAAGACAGGTATGTTTAGACTGATAAAAAAAAGTCTCTTAGGCGACAAAAAAAGAAAACTCTGTTTTACGGGCGAGCGGACCTTTCGAGTAGGGTCGGTCGGTCGGCCAAATTTTTTCTTTTTTAATTTTTTGTTTCTTTTCTGGAGCTCAAAATTGGCCTAAAATAGCCCCAAAATCTGAAAAATCGAGAAAAAATGAAAATTTAAAAAAAATTTTCTAAAAAAAATTGCCAACATTGATAAATTTGGGCTAAAACAGGCTAATTTTACATGATTTTTGGAAAAAATTAAAAAAAATTATGTAAAAACGAAAAATCAGGGTCGGTCGGGCCCGTAAACGTTTTTTTTTTATTTTCGTCACATTAGCTCCATTGGGCACTTGCTCTTGAAATATGAGCGTGCATCAGGAAATTGTCCTCTTCTTGCTCAGGTTGAAATGATATTCACGTCACTGTCTGATATAGTCAACATTCTAGCCTTAAATAATGTGATGGAGATTCAAACATCACTTTATGGATGCTACAAGCAAACCATGGTTCCTGTTATGCATCATAGGCATGTGCCAAAATGTGTGATGTCTAGTCGCTATTTAAAGGTGCAATTGATACTAGCCGTATCCATGCCAAAGTGCCGGGGGGGTAGGACATGCCAACCTAACAGCAACAGAAAATTCAAAACGGCATCAACTTCTGGGTGCTAGTCTGTTTCAAAGACTTAACGGTAGGAGGGCGCTCTTAAACATATCGCACGGTTACACACAGAGTTGACTAAAGACTAGGCCTGGTCACGAATATTTAAATCTAAATGACCGTTATTGGAAATTACACTATTTTGCAGCGGGGTTAATCCACTAACCCCGACGGATTTTGAAGTCAATATTTTTTTCTTAATTTATCATGATATTACTAAGATCTTTTGAACAAAGGTTTAAGAGATGATTTTTTAATGTCACTGGGACCGAGACTGCCATAGTAAATGCACGTAGCAGTTCCACAAATTACCGTTTGGAAATCCCCAATGCCCAAATCGAGCAGATCGTGTCCTACCCCCTGCAAAGTGCTGTTGAAAGTGGGAGACAACGTAGAAGCGGAAGTGGGAGCAGGGCAGGAAGGAACTGCTTCAGAAGGTACAAAGAAAATCTGCGCTGACGACAAATTATCAGTGTCACTGAAAAGGAGAGGGTAGATTGTGTTTCGTGTATGTTACCAATGGTGACAAAGGGAGTAGAAAGGATGAAGAATAACAAATGATTGAGAATGGAAATGAAAGACAACCGAGTGGGCAGTGGAAAGAAGGTTATAAAACTTGATCTAATGTAGTTGGAGCAATGTTGGCAGTAACGAAATTGAGATACGAGATGACCCAACAATATGTTAAAGGGATGGCTCAATTACCTTTATCCACTGCTTAGTTTTACATGCCCTGTATATTTTATTGGGACTTCAATTATCTATTAGCACATTTTCGATGTAGCATGAGTGAATACAGTGGGGAAAATTACACCCACACACAGGGTTCTGGTTGACAATGACATGAATCTCGTCCCATAGATGTCATTAAAGGGGGATGGTCCGATTTAAGTATATGAAGTTTTCTTCTTGATAGAATGACCTTCACCCAAAAACCCCATCTGTAACGTTTCGCGCCGATATTTCAATCCGTTTTGATGTGACAGCTAGAAACGTGATTTTGTGAGCCCCATAGAGTACTGTGTAAAACTAATATTGGTCGACCAAAATGGAGCACACTTTCGCTCATAACTCCCAAACCAAACATCATTTAGCCCTAAGATTTCACAGGGTAAATGAGAAAAATAGTAGCTTTCTTCTGATACCAAAATTTCGACCACTTCCAGTAAAATCTGGGCTTCTGGGGACGAGGCTATTAGCGATCGGGCCATGGACCTTTAAGGTCATGTGCCCCAGGTGATGTACGTTTGAAAAGCGAAAGAGTGAAGCAGAATGTGTGAAGGGAGTAAATTAAATATTGATAGGAACATTGTTAGTATGTGACCCAGTTAAAAATCATGATTCTCGATTGATTTATCATTTTTTCTTTTTCATTCATTTCAATTTTTATGGAAATAATGAAATAAGTTATATTGGCAAACAATTTAAAGGAGGTTGGCCTGGTTTAATGATATGAAATTTTGATCTTCATTGAATGACATTGCTAATATCTTAATCGCGTAAGTTTTACACCGATGTTTCAATCCATTTCGATTGCTGGAAAACTGAAACTTAAGTGTGAAAATTGATTACTAGAAAAAATCAGTTGCTTTGCAGTCATTGCAAGAGGCTTAATGCTGGTTTTGTAGCAAAAAACTTTTGTAGTTAGCAAGACCAGCTTTTTGTGAGAGGTTTCAGTTTTCATTTTCCTATAAATGGAAAACAAAGACATCCAAAATATGTAAAAAGACCAGTTTCAAACCAGTTTATAATTTCCTGGAATGTTTAGCCGCTGACAACTCGGCTCTGGGACAGGTAGTACTGGTTACCAAGATACCAGTAGCAGGCCTTCAAAGGAAATCTGACCTGACCTGGCCTCTAAATTTTCTTAAAATTTTCCATTTCAAGAACCGCTGCCCTAAGACTTGGTATGTTTCCTTATTTGAATGTATTTTCATCTTGACTTCAAGTAGGGTTAAAATAATTTAAAGTATTTGGGAAATTATGAATGTTTGTGAAGGCTCTGAAACCATCTCAAAAACCTCTGACCCAGAACAGATATGTTTAGTATTTTAGCTCCACTGGGCACTCGCTCTTGAAATATGAGCGTGAACCAGGAAATTGTCCTCATCTTGTTCAGGTTGAAATGATATTCACATCACCGTCTGATGTAGTCAATATTCTAGCCTTAAATAATGTGATGGAGATGCAAACATCACTTTATGGATGCTACAAGCAAAACATAGTTCCTGTTATGCATCATAGGCATGTTAAAAATGTGTGATCAGGGCCGTCGCTAGAAATTTGGTCAGGGGGGGGGGTGTAAAGTGAAGAAATGTTATTGCTGTAGTAAGAGTCCTTGGAAGCGTAGTGAGCGAGTAAAACAATACAACTAACGGCGCACGGTTCGGGCCCACTTAAGGGCCGTTGAAAATTGTCCTAAGTAGATGCTCTTACAGACCATTTTTTTCTTGATCGTTTGAACTACACACCGCAAGTGGCTTGACACAAACCGGGAGCAAACCGGAA
>JAMKCH010087700.1:0-124834 GCA_023653785.1 Ophioderma brevispina | reverse complement strand
AGGTCTTGAGTTTATTATTAATTATTACTGACATTTATTATTAACTATAAAGGCCTCTTGAATACACTAGTAACCCTTATATTTCTTACATAAAACAGTTTCTAGTGCCTAATTAAAAAACAGGGGTATTTGCAGGTTTATTTCTTCAAAAGTTTAGAAATCACTTTAACACCCCCCCAGTATCTCGGTAACGGATTGATGAACTATCAAATGTGTGGTACCAATGCGATAGCTATGACCCTCCCGCGTCCATTGATACCAAAAAAAGTAAAAAACATACCTTGCTGACGTCACCAGTGACGTCAAACATGACGTCATGCAAAAAATGCGAAAATGATTGATGGTTTTTCGCATTTTTTCAAGCAAAAAAGTTGGATTTTTTGGCATGATGTGTGTCAAAGTATGCGGCAACATGCCGTTTACTAAAATAAATCAAAATAAATGAAGATTAAAAACATAGTATAACGTATCGTTAGCACAAAAAAATGGATTTTGCTATTCCGTGTTAATTTCAATGGGAAAATAGTTTTCCTTCGCACGCAGTGCGAGATTACGTAACACCGCGTCAAAACCCTAGGTCAGATTTTGTTCAAAATGGTCTTAAATCGAGCACAAGGACTCAAGAGAAAAAAGTCATGTAGATTTGGCGTGAAAAAATAATAGGTGAGATACGACAAAAAAATGTCAAGGGGGCGATGTTCCCCCGGGCCTTTGGGGGGGGTAAGAATTTTTGCACCCAGTATTATGACAAGCGGGAAAAATCTCGAGGAAATTATTATTTATGGTATACTTTGACACCCCTCCCAAGTAAATGTTTGAAGAACAGAAGGGATGCTTGAATATTTTTGACAACTGAAAAGTGTGTTAATTAGATATAATAATGAAAACAATGTTTTAACCCAAAATAATGAAATATTTGCCACAGCATTTAAATATGATGCACGCTCCAACAGGGAAACCTAAGAATTCAAATTTCCCTGGCCTTAAGATGCTTTTCGCACGGTCGGAGACCGTGCTTTGTTATGGGTTTTAACCCGGAAGTTATAAAACCCCATAGGAGTGAGGGACAAACGAAATAATGTGGGTGCTTTTCTAGAAGTTAGATTTACTAGGAACTGTGTGATTAGTGTTAGACGAAAAAGAATTTTGTATTATAGATCCGTATAGGTAAGATAAAAGTCGCGAATGTGCATTGTAGTATTGTTCTTCAAATTTCCAAAGCGTTAAAGAGTGTTTTACAAATCATGAACGTCTACATTAGTTTTTGCATGCGACAAACACTGTACACATCCGTATAGGTTTCTTTTCACCTTCGAAGTACGGCGTATGTAAACCTCTTTGACTAGTTATAGAGGTCGTGATAACAACTTAGGCTAAGGCATTCGTGCTCTGGTAATTTTGACCTCGCTTAGTATTGCGCTGGTGCCTCTACCCTTTGGCACGATATACCATCGAGTTCTCAACTATCCTGCAAAACGCTAGATCGGCAAGGTACCATTCTAAGTCCGAACATTGTAGTACTGGGTTACACTAATTACTACAGAAACCATAGGCCAAACACTTCACGATTAACTGTGTTAACGCAAATTCAATTTCTTTCTATCTTTGGGTCATATGGGTTGACATAAAAGTCCCTTGAGAAAATACAAACACCACTGAAGTCAGTGATGCCACAAACACATTCATAGAAGCTATGTGGTATTTAAAGGTGCAACGATAGATTCAATATCCGAGTGTCCCTAAAAAAATCGAAAGTGCTGATTTTTGCCCTTGATGTAAAGCTTTCCATCAAAAAATACTCCCACCTGACGAATATTAAGCTGAGAATGTTTTTTGGTACAGAAATTTGGAATTTCTAATTCGTATAGGAGCAAATAACTAATTCACCCATGTTTTATATTGAAATATAAGCAAACATAATCACTTTTTTCCTTTCTTTTTAGGCATTTCCCCGCTGTAGACAAATAACAAGGTATATACGTGATGACCAAAGGTCCCTGACATGAAATACATAAAGATGTTAACATGAGAGAGTGTACGTACTCTTACCTGTCATGAGCGGATCATGTATCATTATTGAGGCCCGACTTCATTTTGGGTCATTTTACACTCAAAATATCAAAAATAAAGACACCACAGAAAAACACTAGCAGGAAATTGGAAGAAATCATCTTAATGTTGTATTTTGTTAAGCATTTTTTATTTTCAGGTTGCTTGCAAATTGTTACTCTATTGTTTTTACAATTGGGTGACATGCAACGTGAAATGCCGTTGTATAAAATTGTGCAATTAGTAATAATGTTTTACCTATCACACACCCACACACGGTAATATCACAGTCCATTTAACCACAAATACTGTAAAAATTTTGGTTTAGAGATTACGCAGGGGGGAATTCCCCCAATCCACAAAAGGCTGAAAAGGTCCACTTATTGATTTTGGATGAGAAGAGGTCCCAAAATTTGAAGAAATTTTGACAAGTAAGCCCATTTTAGGGTGATGAGATGTTCAAAAAGGACCGGGGGGATGATTCACTTATACCAAAAGGTCCATCTTTTTCAGGTCCCGCCCCCCTCCCAAAAAAGTCATTCCGGCGTATGGCCCTGCCTCGATCAAAGAAGTAAGGCCTATATTTACTTAGACCTATCTATTATTATCTCATTACATTTATTGTTTAATCATTGCCAGCCCAGGCACGTAGCCCAGTTAACATACATCTGTAGCATCATGTGTTCCGGAGGAGGCAAAAAACGCTGTCAATGGAAAAGTCGCCCACCAATGAAAAAAAAAAATCGCCCCGATTAGAGGGTAGCGTCCAAAACGTCTGCTTTGCCTCAAAGTTTCCCAAATTTTTTCCGGCCATTTTTCAGAGGGGGTACTCTGCACCAACCCGCATTTCCCCCCTGATTGAGTCACTTAAGATGGCCCACTTTTCCCTCTCTTTAAGGGAGTGGGAGTTTTCGTTGGCTGGCCCATGTTGGACAGTAAATTTCCTCCTGGCTCATTAAAGCTAATGTTGGGGAAATCTTGATACTCCTGGATTAACACGTTTAAGGCAGATTGAGGCATAGTAAGCGTGAAAATTTTGACAGCGAAAAAGCAAATAGGCCTAAAGGGAGATGGCTTGGAGAAATTATTGTAATGTCGCTGAAGCTTTGCATGACGTGAATAGTGATCAACCCGTTCATTGACCCACTCAAATCGATAGGGTCATTTGCAGTAATGTTCACCGGTTCATAGGCTAATGTTGAGAACGGGGGGTAAATCAGGGGTTCTCAATTAGCGGCCCGCGGGCCAAATCCGGGCCCGCCACCTTATTGATTATTGGCCCTCACTGTTCTAAATAAAAGGGAAAACATAAGATTTCAGGTGTTATTTGGCCCTCCAGTTAGGAATTTGAAACATTTTCGAATTCTCTGGCACCGTCAGAGTTAATATTAATTGAGAACCCCTGGTAATCTTGACAGCTCTTGATTAAACACATTGATGAGGCATATAAAGACAATTAATGGAGAGGCTTGGAGAAAATATTGTAATTCTCGGAAATATTGCGGTTGGAGAGTGATCAACCGTTTAGTGGACCCGCTCCCATTCAAAATCAGCTAGCGGTGACGGAAGAGCGGGGCAACGCTAGTGATTGTAATTCGGCAGTCACCAAAGTCACTGTGGCAACGTTTGTATACTTGGAACGACGTCGAAAATGGTGGTTGTGCACTGGTGTAACGGTAATATTATATAAGCAATATGCGAACGGGAGAGAACAAATTTCAACATTAAAAGGGAGCACTATGTGATCCGCACCTCATCCCCGATTGCCACAGTAGTAGTTTCATCATCAATCTGGGGCCAAACGTTAGCCTATGGGAATTTGGTTGAGGAATTTCACAATTTTTTTTTAAAAAGTTTAACTATACCGTTGTATTTAAAAATTTTAATTAAAACATCCGTATTCAGTCAGTGATAGAGTTGTTTTTCTTGCCTAATATGCTTTTAAATAAAGTGTAGGTATTTTGTGATTATGATCAGAGAAATTAAGTGATTTTTCTCCCCATTGTGAATTTGTCGCCTTAAATGGTGCAAAATTCGCAACGTTTGATGTTTTGGTAGCCAATTTGTGCCTTTAAATGCAAAGATTCTTGATTTATTTAAATCTAGTATGTGTAAAGGTTTTTAATATGACATTTATTCATGCGATACTGCCACAAAACATGATCATTAACGATACCGTTTGCAATTCCTTTTAAAGGAATTTTTATTAAAAATGATAACTATTGCAACAATGTGTAACATGGAAAGATTCAGCTTATGAGAGAAGACAATGTAGTCACATATTCTAATATTTACCACATTTCATTTTTACAAGAAATTGAGGAGGAGATTTCGGAAAGAAGCGCCCCCAATTTTTTGTCGGAACACGTTTTTTTGCATATTGAAGCTTTCCAAGGTATTAGATGACACCTGCAGTGAATAAGCGAATACGCTCTCTTGATCTCAATAATATTGATGATTTTAATATCATTTTAGTATTAAAATTCAAAGCACGGTGTTCTAAATTCTATAGGGACAATTACGTTAGGGGAGGCAAGTTCAAAACAAGGTTTGCTGTTTTATTGTACTTGGTTGTCAATAAACCTTCGGAACGTCTTGGTAGGTGGTCTACAAAGGATTCAGTGCAATTTGAGAGAAATTCGTATCTAAAAAAATCCTCCTCCTGTCACTTTTAAAGAAGGAGCTGCTGAAAACGTCCAGTAACAAGTTGGGGCTTCTGGGGACTGAGCTATTAGCGATCGGGCCAAGGACCTTTAAATAGCAACAATGTGCATTAAAACCTAAAACCTATAAGCGCTGAAGAAGGCCAATTAGCATCGCACGATGTGCAGTGCAGTTGATGTAACTTGGCACTATGTTGTCACCGCGATAGCGATCTATGGAGGTTTCTGTGGGCTTTCCCTGGTGTTCACGCAGTTTGGTCATCTCTAAAAAGGGGATCAAACAATATTTGAGTTTGAACACACAACTTTTCCAACCTCCACCAATAGTATGTATGAACCACTACCTAGATAAAAAAATTCATACCAGACCATAGCTTGTTCACATCATGACACGACAGTAGGCCCCCTCCCCCTCGGACGGTACGCCACCATAGCATATAACCCAGGAGCTAGCACACATTGTAACACATTCAAGTACAAAGGGTGGGGGGGAGTGATTAAAAATATGTTGACAGCTGACAGTAACCTGAAAACGTGATTCTTAAGTTGCCGCGAGTGGGCCTAAGGAAAGAGGGGGGCCAAAACAATGTTGTACAGGGTCCAAATTTGTAATTGATTCCAATCATGTTGTTGGAAAAAGCACACCAATGTATGTGTCTAACCGTAAGATTCAGAAAGGTATAGTTTGTAATATGTACAGCCTACCAGTTTCGAGTTATAGGCTAAAAAACCAAAAATCAATAAAAAGGGTCAATTTCAGTTGTTACAGGGCGTCAAATTTTAATTGCTCCGTTTGGATAAAAAATCGGCAAATTTGGTGAGCTCCTAGGATAAAATTAAGGAATAGTTTTGAGTGTCTCAATGCTTGCTAAGAAAGTAGGGGGGTAACAAGATCAGCCCATTGAATGCAATGGGACGTTGACCTCTTTGCCCCCTACATCGGAACTAGCATTTTTTTAAGACAGTCAAAACTATTCTTATTTTAATACTATAACTCCACCAATAATTTGCACCAGTTTTTATCCAAATCGGGCAGCAACTTTAAAACTTTTGACCCTGTACACTGAAATTGACCGCTTATTATGATTTTTGTGCTTTGTTTTAGCTATAACTTGAAACTGTAGGCTCTTGGTGAAAATTGACAAAAACTATAACTTTTCTGAATCCTTATGGTTAGACAATAACATGGTGGCTTTTCAACACGATGGATCAATTTACAAATTGGACCCAGTAAAAAACTTTTTTTGGCCACCCCTCCCCTAAGGCACCACTTGCGAGCACTTCAGAATCACGTTTCAGGGTTTCCAGTCAGTCTGTCACATATATACTCACTCAAACCTTTTGTACTGAGATGTGTTACAAAGTGGGCTTAGCTCCAGGCGACTAGTGTTGATCGTCTGTAGGATTATTATTATACTACAGTCTGATTAATTTAATTTGTTGGACAGAATTGAACACACTCGATCATTGACTCCTGTAGCCATACTAAACATTGCGTAATTGGGTTAGAGAATGCCCGAACCTCCACTTAACTTGGTTGACCGGACTTACAACTTACAACTTGAGTTGCGTGTGTGTACTCCTGTCCAAGTAATTTAATCACATTGACTAGTACAGGGAACCTTTTTATCATCGTTTTTTGACATGGTCGTCGCACGAAGTAAAGGCCATAAGGCAATTGAAAAGCCGTAGCAATCAAGCACTGTATTAACCCTAACACGGCCGAGAGGCAATGAGAGACAACGAAAAAGTGGTACCGGTCGGAAATTGATTGCGTTGCATCTCGGCCGTCCACAACTATTTTTGGTCGCCCAAATTGACTCTCATTGGCCCTCCTTGCATCTGGGCCGTCTTACCGTAAAATGACGCGATGTTTCCTCGTTGCATTTGGCGCGTCTTACGGAAAATGAGGCGATGTTCCTCTTGCCTTTGGGCCTCTTTCGGAAAATGAGGCAATGTTCCTCGTTGCATTTGGCCGTCCTTCACGGAATGATGCGTGGCTTTTCACTGCATTTCGGACGTTTTTGCCCGCAAGGCGCAATGCTTTTTCATCAGGCGGGTGACACTGTGGTACAAATGTCCATAGACAATTGCGATGTTCGATGTGATGGCGCCACCAATTTTCGATCAAGCTATTTTTTTTAATTATGCATAAAGCGTATTCATGACGTAAACCGGAGCATGACGTGCATAATGCGCCACGCACGACTATGATTAGCGTATACGCCCTCACGACTGGCGACTATAAGCTAACAAATTTCATGCAGATCATGTGCAGTACTCAGCCATTATGTATTTATTTATTTATTTATATCCTGTTTTTATTGTCATTCGCCACGCGATGTTTTTTTCTCTTGGCATCTGGGACGTCTTTCCCGGAAAATGGCGCATTTTTCGTTGCATCGGGGCCTCTTCCGGAAATGACGCTATGTTTTTTCGTTGCAATTTTGGGCCGTCTTCCGGAAATGACGCGATGTTTTTCGTTGCATCTGGGCGTTATTGACTTTACGCTACTTTTCTGTGCGGAAACGGCGAGATGCAATGAACGCAAACTTTTGCTCTTGTTGCATCTGGGCTGTTAAAAATAAAAATAGATTGCCCTTCGTTGCATTTGGGCCGTCCGGCCGGCAAACGACCGGTCCTTTGGGTTAAGATGGACTTGTCGCGCAGTGCTGCGTCGAAGTCAATTACACAAGAACAAAACATAACCCTAAGGTCCGCAGTGTATCATGCCCTACTTTACTTGTTATTTATCTCCTGCAATTCTGTTTCTTCGATGAAAATAAATTTAATCTGTATGTTTAGATATTCTTGTCGGATTTCGTGCGTACACTATGACTTATGAATGGTCGTCATACTGAAAGTGAGGGTGTTCGTAATGTAAATGCAAAGATTGATAATGACTCGTCTGATCATGCCCGCAATTTCAGTATGACTTCGTTGACTACTACCTTAGACTATAGTGGAAAATGCCTGAACCTCGGCTAACCAATAAACCAGGCCAAGGCTAGGCTTCTATTTTTTAGCACCCTATGTGAAATCTCGAGTCTTATTTTTAGGCTAGGCTTTAATGCTAATCATGCTAATCTGAATATGCTAGCCATCCGGTACTAAATGTCTAAGTCTTACGTCTAACATCTACAATCAGACAAATTTGAGTGGACACGGACTGACATACACTTCCAAGTTTCAACGTTGACAGTCATAGCCCTATGTTGCTCAGGCATTTAGCCGCAAAAGAAGGTAGGTAGCGTACGATGATAACGCTTCGTGGACGACTATCCTTCTCACGTTGCACATTACCTACATTCTACATGGTTGAAGCTGCAATCTCAAAGCAGCAAAACATTGTGTCCTCTGAGCTTTTTTGCTGTTTTGGCCAAGTGTGTCAGGTCAATACGCAAGCGCATATCTTATCAACTTTGAAAGTTTCGAAGCTGCTTGTTGTTGATATTTTCGGAAAGTAGTCAAACTTGAACTTTCAGGCTTCAGGATTCGTATTCGTCAACACAAGCACCAATGGCAAGCGCCTTGGTAAGCAATAAAGTTTAGGGGAATGTATACGTCGCTTTAATTCATGAAAACAATACAAAAAATCAGCCGAATTTGAATCGTTAGTTTGGGTTGAGTTCAAAATTCGGAAGCTTGGACTTGGTCAAGCATGTCAAGTGTACGTTCATGTTTATGATGTTTTCTCCAATCTGTGCAAAACTCACCGGCTCATTTTTTAAAATTTTATTTGGGATGAATTTAGGTAGTCTGCCACACATCTTTTGAACCTGGCAGTTTATTCAACTTGAGGCTGCCGAATTCATAGGGTGGTGGTGGTACAATACAAATTCTTTCCTTTTATTTTTTTTCTGGTTACTGTTGGTTTAAACGGGCTTCACCCTTCACATTTTGTCAGCCTCACTCATTAGGCCTTGTCAAAACTGATTGGGTCAGGACAAACGGAAGCCAGTGCCAATGCAATGCTGGATTTAGACGGTTGCACGCATGCACACGTGCATGTAACTTTTGCTCTGTGCATGTTTGTCCCTGCATGCACACAGCGTTCGATTTAGAAAATAATTCATCATACATGCACAACATAGTATAAAGGGAACCTTTACGTCTTTTTGACATTGGTGTCGGCACGACGTAAAGGCCAATAATGCATTGAAAGCCGTAGCAATCAAGCACTATAGACTCATGGACTTGGCCGACGCAGTGCTGCGTCGGAATCAATTACACTAAGAAAAAGTAACCCTAATGGTCGCGTATTTATCATCACCTACTTGTACTTTTTATTTATCTCTGCAATTCTGTTTCTCGAATGAAAATAATATTAATTCTGTATTTTGGAGATATTCTGTCGGGATTCGTGCTACACAATTTGATTTATGTCGTCATCTATAAATTAGGGCGCTTCGTAAGGTAATGCAAAGATTGATAATGACTCATCTAACATGCCCGAAATTTCAGCATGACTCCGTTGTACTATGTCCCCACAGCAGAATTCCTTGAAAAGTTGTGCTGAAAAACACAAAATTCTGCATGCACAGCAACTGTTTTTTACATGCAGGAGCAAAAGGGACATTTGTCATGTAAGGCCAAGTAAAATAAGTAACGAGTTCTCATCCTGGTTTTTTCAAAAAAAGGAAGGCAGGGCCTTTACTTTTTGACTATTTTGCATTTTTTTTTGCTTATTTTTTTCCAAGTTTCCGCCAAGCTAAATATGGCTGCTCAAGGTATAAAAATCACAATATTTTGCAAGTTGAGTATACTGATGCATGGTATTACAATATTATTCTTTTTGCCTGTCTGTTATGACACACAAACAAAAACAACAACCATCTCCGAATAAATTGCTATTTTGCGGGTTTTTTTTGTCTGAAATTTTTGAAAAAAGCAAATAACAAAAAATCCTGGGCGCCGTAAAAATCAGAGCGGCGGAGATGACAATCTGTTTCTTTTTTTCCTGGCCTATCAACCTTCTAATTGGGGGGGGAACACGCATGCACAGTGCATGAATATTTTCAGCACAATTTCCTTACACATTCATGAGTGCCTTACTTAAAAAAGGCTGACGCAGAGATTTTCCGAGAGGCTCACTCATTTTTCAATCAACAATCGTTTTTTTTCTTAGCATGTACGTTTAATAAATCTTGTCTATATACATGTACTACCTTGGGTTAAATAACAAAGCCTCAAATCACGAAGCCCTGTCATATAGAAAATCACAACTTTGTTTATAAAATTCGTATCCGGAATTTTTTGTTATCACGGTATCCTATGGCAACTGTTATACTGTGCATAAACTGCAAAATAACAAACCCTCGTTTTAAGCACCCACAACAATGGAAATTAATCACTTTTGTGTTCTTTTTGTGATTGCGCACTTAACAACAAGGTCAATTGAAGTGGCTTCCTGAAAACTGTGCAAAAAATGAGGCAGTGCACAATGCTTGCATTGTGTGGCCTTGCTCTGTTTATTGATCATTATTGATTGGTTAGCATATCAATTATCTTGGGTGCATTTGTGTATTCATTTTTGTACTCGTTTTTGTACTTGTTTCTGCTAGATAACAAAGCTAATCCTCCATTGTGAGGAGACACTTAAAATAGCATAAAACTTCTGGAAAAGTGAACGTGCGTACTTCAGTGTAGATTTGTCCGATGATCAAACGTGCTATTAATATTGTTTGGGATCAGGGTTCCCGTTAAGGCGCGTCATTGCGTCCATGACGCACTTTTTAAAAGTCGGACGCACTATTCTGATTCCTCAACAAGCCTCGCGTCCGTCTGGACGCGCAGAATTTCACAGTACATTCACATTTAATACATGACTTTTCACTTCTATCGGCTCAGTATTTTACTCCCAAGTTTAAAAAAAGCAATGTGATTGTTCAATGAGCGACCTCCTCGACCATTGCAACCAGTTTTATGATTGCAATAAATTCGGGAAATCCCAGAGAGACCCGTTTCCATGGTTGCAGTGCCGGCTTCCTCCTTAGAGATCGATGTAATGTAAACAGAGCGGCAAACATCAAAAAACATTTGGATGATTGACAAGTTTCATTTCAACCTCTGTCAAGATCATTAACGATTAAAACTAATTAATAACACCAAGTGCAAACAAACATCAAGTAAAAAATTAAAATAACCTTAAAATATTTATAGAAATAATCTTCATAATAAATTCAGAGCAAGGACTTAAAATTTGGAAGAAAAATACTAAGAAAAAAAAAACAACTTAAACGCACGTGGTTGGAAATCCCTGCTGAGCAAAACGGGAAACCTCGGCCCTGGGGAAATCCCTTCTTGGGATAATGGCGTACCGGCACATGTGGTTTGGTTACATTCTGTTCGGAAGTCATACTTTGAGT
Organism: Ophioderma brevispina; assembly: GCA_023653785.1. Taxonomy (NCBI): domain Eukaryota; kingdom Metazoa; phylum Echinodermata; class Ophiuroidea; order Amphilepidida; family Ophiodermatidae; genus Ophioderma; species Ophioderma brevispina. Next base: position 113,754 of record JAMKCH010087700.1, on the reverse strand, counting down.
CATGAATGGAGGTAGAAAATTGTCCATGGTTGCACAGTGGACTGGTCTTTACTCGGAGGATACGAACAGGTTATCGTTCTCACTCAGTAAATAAAACTGACTCGTCTTTATTCCATGTTCAATAAGAAATTGAAAGGGAACATTGTGTTTGTTTTGTTGTGGATTTCACACCCATTGACAATGATTGACCCCATTCGGTTTCCATTGCCTTGTGTTTGCCGCCGACTAGGCATTGAATAAATGGACGACAGGGGTGTTGTTTGCTGACAGGTAATTTAAAGTTTTATCAGGCCTGGTTTTAGCTTGCAACAAGCATTTTGTTATTTTTCAATTTACCTTTTCTCTTGTGTACTTTAGCTCATTATACTTAGACAGAGATGCCAACTCTCCCGTTTTCTGCGGGAGACTCCCGGTTTTTCGTTTGTTCTCCCGTCTCCCGATTTTGCTAGCCAATCTCCCGATTTTCCGTATATTTAATGAAAGAAAGTAAATAAATAAAGAACAATAAAGATAAGGAAAGAGGGCAATATCTTTTCAGAGTGAATAAAAGAACATAGATTTGAAAAGATTTTCAATTTATAAAGTCTGTTAAACTTTTTTCCAACATCGGTTTTCTCCCGACTTTCGGATGGTTCACTCACATTAATATTTTGATTTAACCATTTAACTGCTGTATGCTAAATGTCTTCTGATGGTATTTTAGTTAACTACTTAACTGCAACAATGCAATGGGATATACCAACAAACAATGCATTGTTATAGCGGTTTTGTTTTGAAGTTTTCAAGCTTTAAAAGTTCAGGCCTTGATATTTTTCATGTACTTTTTAAGAAATACTCTATGGACTTAGTTCCTACTGACAGTTCCTTAAATGGGGCTGTCAGACAGCGGAGCTCTGTTCATTTTTTCTGGAAAAGTTGTATTTTAAAGAGCTCTATCTCATGATGTAGTTCATATGTGCATAGATAGCTTAGTTTTCAAGTTATGAGCCTTTAAAGTTTAGACTTAGTTTTTAATGTGCTACTGTACTTAAACAATATTCTCCATGTGGATTGTGTTCATAGTCATACTGACAGTTCCTTAAATGGGGACAGTCAGATGGCGGAACTCCATTTTTTTGTTCAGGAAAGTTATTCAAAGAGCTCTCTCATGATGCTGTTGTCAAATTATGATCCTTAAAAATTTGGACTTTCCTCCTTTTTCATGTAATATAAAAAAATTCTCAGATGGACTTAGTTTCTACTGACAGTTCCTTAAATGGGGCTGTCAGACGGCGGAGCTCTGTCCATTTTTTCTGGAAAAGCTGTATTTTAAAGAGCTCTATCTCATGATGCAGTCCATATGTATATAGGTAGCTTAGTTTTCAAGTTATGAGCTATTAAAGTTTAGCCTTTTACATTAACCTTTTGTTCATATCATTTCTTGGGTCAAAAATACTGAGTTTTGGTCAGTGGAATACTGAAAGCTGTATTCCAAAGTTGGCATGTCTGTATTTAAGGGCTCCAAATCTTTAAAGCACTGAAAATTCAAAGCTTTGGGCTTCACCCCCTCGACCCGCCCGGGGCAATTGACCCTGGACCCCCGGCCGCTAGGGGCGCGCGCAAGCCGTCCTCGCCCAAGTCGCAAATCTCCCTTTTTTCAAATTCCATGTTGGCATCTCTTCTTAGAACTAGCCTCTTTTCATTTTAATTCAATGTGATAAATAGTATAAAATGTTTTGATCCCGAGAAATTGAGAACGCCCAATAATTTATTAGGATGCGGCCGATAAAACTAAGCTTTTTATCGATCTCTAATTGAAATTGACCAAAGGACGCCAGTGTCAACATTGCCACAGGGAGTCGAGGCACTAGGAACTTTTGTTTATTTGGAGTAGGTAAAGTAAATACAACTTTTGTTTTTAGCACTTGTAAATACTGTGTGAACCTGTTTTGGTTGTTTCTCTCAATGTTTCATTGCGAACTTTAGGTGAATTGGGTTCGCGGCGAATTTCCGGCACTGCACATTGACTTCTCGACATGAGAATATGATCCGAACGCAAAATCGAGGCCGGACCAAATTTTTTACTCACGTGAACAACTTGGGGTCCATTTGGAGCCATTTTCAGAGTATAAAGCGATTTATTGGTATAAATCTATCGTTACATATATAATGAAATATCCCTAAATAAAACGTACCAGATGGTTTTCATGGCCATTGGAGTATTCCTTGCGAAAAAAATCCAGATTTATTTCGACCATATACACAACAGTACCGATCGGGACGCTACCAATGTTTATTCCCCTGTGGTATATTTACAACAACGCCGCATGCAATACCGAACCAGAGCCAACGAAAATATATCCCATGCGCGCTATATCACGTGCAAGTTTGCCACTAAGCGCTCATCTTTTGAACTTCGTGAGCACAGAACAAAGTATATGAGCGAAGTTCGTTTAGAGAATTTTTGATTGCAAAAAACTACACTTTTTAAAACCTCAGAGATCTTAGGACAAAATGTTAAGAGGGGTGTTTTTTAGATATCATTTTGTGATTATCCAAAAGGTTTAGTGCCAAACATTAACAATCCATGAAACCGTGGACAGCTGAAAGGGGTCGCTAATATATTTAGTTTTATCGTCAGTCGCACTGATCCCTATAACAATGGATTGGCTACACAACCGTAATTGTATTTAATGAAATGGAGTAACGGCGGCATTTTGGTCTACCGAACACAATAGCAATCCAGAGACACCTGTTTAACAGAGTTGTACCCGGTGCACGTTTTAGAGAATGCCATCCCATAAACGCGCAAATACAATGAGCTCACTGACTTGATTCTGTAGTCTGTTATTCACTATCCACATTTCAGTGAGAACATTTTGTCTAATGACCGGCCTTAACCCCCTGTCTTGGGCTCTTTTTGGATGACCAATATGGCCACAGTGCTTTTCAATACGAGCCCAGGTTTCAATCCTTGTATAGAGATCAGTGTTTGAAAACCACTAATGCGCGGTTCAGCATTCTACGTACTTTTCAATGTACCGAGTAGCGCTTCTTGTATTATGTAGAGTTTCCTAATTTTATATTTAAAAACATATTTCTCAAGAATCCCAGCTCATTTTCTAACAAATTAGGCACAAATGTATTGATCAATTATATATTTTAAAAGAAAACGTTAAATAAATCTTGTTTTTTAATTCGAATGTTAAAAGTCACGCGATAGTCTTTCATACAGGCCAACTTGACTAACCACCGAACATCTTTCAATTGGTGTGAACGACTAAACATGCGCTTTGTTGGCAAACTATAGCGTACATAAATACACGGGCGGCTTCCTTAAATAGTCTACTGCTTCAAAAGTTAGCGTAAAATTACTGTAGCTTCAAAGAATGCTCCAATGACCATGCAAAACCGTCTGGTAGCGTCATATTTGTAGGGATATTTCATAAATGTGCCGATAGATTTATACAATAAATTCTTTAACGGAACCCTGTTTGGGATATGACATCAAAGACCAGAAACGAGTCTCATCTTGCCATACCCGACCCTACGCTTAGTTATTCCATACACTCACACACACACTGTATTTACGGTTGGGACTGAGATTACAATCATGTACTGAATGTTCGTGGCATTTCCGATGCAGACCCCGAACTCTATCGAAGGTCGCTACAGGCTGTCAAAGCCATGGTATCGCCACCATTTTGTAAACACGACATGTGAAATGCTGACATGGGATTGAAAATTTGGCCGATTTCTTTGGCAGTAAGGGATCATCATAAACGCGGCGAAACTTTGTGACAATCCCGTTATTAATCCCATATTGGTAAGTGGAGCATATGCTTGTAGAACTGTTAATTTTTTTGTTGCCTCCTGCACCCGTTAGCTTTGTTGGTTCTGTTGAATACTAATACCCACATCTCAGTGTTGTAGTCCCGAGGGGCGTACAAGTTCAGAGATGTGGTACCATAGCGATGTTCATAGATGTTTACTGCATGAAAACGGAAAATCCGATACATCTCTAACTTGGAATTGAACATTATAGGGGACTATCTTTAGGTCTTAGATGACTTTTTAATTTCTACTCAAAATAATTATATTTCAAAATCTCTGAATTGGCCTTTAATTTCCTAAACTTTGAAATGATAATATATAAATAATTTAAATTAGACTATAAAATGTTCTTTTTTACAGCTATGATGTCCACACTCCGAGCGATATAGTGAGTCAATGTCCGCTCGGTGTTTCCATGATTCGTGCCATTATCGGGCTTTCCCCGAAATTATATTTTTAGATTTCGGTAGACTAGAATAAGTCTCGTATACTCATCGTTGTAACTCACGCGTGCGAATTTGTGAAGATCCCGACATCACGAACGCCACGTAGAATGGCATCAGCACACAAGCAATGCAAAAAACGACTCGGTCTTGATGTTGTGGATAAACCTATAAATCTATAAATTCCACTTAACACAGGGGTGAAACTCATGCAAAACCAGTCTGTCCGTGCTGGGCGCTGACATTTTGGAAATTGCACGGAATAATTTATCAGTTTGGGTGCTTGTAATACACACATAATGTAATTCGATACAAACAATCCGCCAAATATCAGTTTTTGAATGTTGGGTGCTATTGGGTGGTTAATTTTGTCCTACCCAGGCCACACAACGATGCAATACACATCAGTCGTCTGATTTAAATAAACCGCCTCAATGATACATCTTTTCACCTAAGTGCGCATTGCATTATGAGAAAAACAGTATCTGGAGCACAATGAATCCAGTACCCTATTATTACCCCTGGCCCTCTAACTCACATTACATTTTGTATCACTACCGATTGGTGTATTATGCAAAGCACCACAGTATTGTGGAAGCAGCTGAGGCAGCCATTGCTTTCTAGGTTTTCTTTGTGGTTTGCAAAACATGCGAGACGGGGATTTCTAAAGATTACTACGTTTTTGCCTCTCTTACTATATAAGAACCTCTTTGCTTAACACCCTCATTGGGTGCAATTAAGCTGAGTAACTTTTCCTCTGTGGAGGTGAGTTCTTGTGCTATGTCACTGACCATGCCACAGAATGACCCCTATTTGTTTGACCAATCCTTGTCATTTGGGTTTTCCCTTTCCTCATGTATGCAAAAACCAAAGATTATCTTTGCAAAACACACAGCCCAGTTTTCAGTGAGCCCAATTGGCAAGGTGCAGTGCACAGTTGCCAACAGCTTGTCACAATTTTGGGAGCTATCTTGTGCTTAAAAAGAAGTGACACATACTCCTAGAAAGATCCTTGTCATCTGATTGGTTAAATAAAGTCACATGACATGGTGGTAGTTGTGCCATTTTTGCATAAAAATGTTATTCCTTTTTTTGCCTGGTTAGTAAAGTTTTGCCTGGAATAGTAACTTTTCTCGAGACAGCGTGCACTGCGTCTCCTTGCATATATTCCATTTGCGTGCGTTAGTTTTTTTTCCACACATGTCAGACGGTGCAGTGATCATGCACAAATCCATTTAGCCGTTCGTATGTTCCAAACCACGTTATGCCTTCAAAACTTGTAAACAAAAAACCTTTGATGTTCACAAACCAATTTATTCCTTCAAAACGTGTACAAAACTGTAGTTTTAACCAATCTTTTTGATTTGGTATATAATTTAAGCAAATCTTGACTGCTTTTAATTTGGGGCAGATTAAGCGACCTCTTCTACAATTACATCTTCTTTCTATCAATAGCAACATCTTTTGATTTTGTTTGAGAAATTTCTATTTGTTTCTATCGTTCCTATTCAGTGGTTTTATGATTATGAAGAAAGAGACATTAAAAAAAAGAAAATATTTTTTTAAAAATTGATCACAAATTGCAATTACAAAAAGACTTTGTTTGTTCTGACGCTGATCTACCGCATTTCATTTTGTGAGCAAAACTATCATCTTTTTAGACCCCACGAAGTATTCGGGGTCCCTTGTACTGGGTTTGAAGCCAATGGTTTTGTTAACTGCTTGTTTATCTTATACGTAGTTCCTTTGAATTTGTGCGTGTGTGTTTGATGACGTGGGAAAATAATGGAGCGTTTTAGTTTGGTAACAATAGGTTTTAAAGCCAAGTTTAGGTCTAAACAACAAATTACTTGATTGGTTCGTGATGTGTCATACAGCCCTTTGGATGTGTGCATTGTAAATGGCCATGGCAGCATTTGGGCATATCAAAAAGTCAATAGCAGTAAGCCTCTGGCAAGCCTTCGCCTTATCACTTGTCCTTAGTTGTGTCAATCATGTGGCTTGCCATTGTGTTTGTTTACACTATTTAGGGTCACTTACCTTGCCAGCCAACGGGGTTAAACGCATTCAAAACCAGTCGTCCGTTCTGGGGCGCTGACCATTTTAATATTTCACGGATAATATCAGTTTTGGTGCTCGTATACACACATAATGTCAATTCGATACAAACAATCCGCCAAAATATCAGTGGTTGGTGTTGTTGGATGTTTGGTTGCTATTGGGTGGTTAAATGTTGTCCTACCCAAGGCCACACACGGAAATGACACCTCAATTCTCTTGATTTTAAATAAACCCCTCAATGAATACATCTTTCACTAGTGCGCAGTGATTATGAGAACACAAGAGTAACTGAATCACAATGATTCCAGGTACACGATTATTACACCTGGTGCCACCTCAACACATACATTAATTTGTATCACTACCGAGTGGTGTATATGCAAAGCGGCACCCACCGTATGTGAAAGAACGGAGGCAGCAATTTACTTTCTATTGTTGGTACTCTAGGTTTTCTTTGTGGTTTGCAAAACATGCGAGACGTTAATTTCTAGATTACGTAACGTTTTGCCTCTCTATCTATATAGAAACCTCTTTGCTTACACCCTTCGTTGGGTGGCAATTAAGCTGTATACTTTCCTTTGTGGAGGTGAGGGTTATTGTGCTATTTTTCACTGACCATGCACAGAATGCCACCATTTTTGACCATCCTTGTCATTGGGTTCCCTGTTCACTCATGTTGCAAAACCCAAGGATTATCTTTGGGCAAAACAAACTCCCAGTTTCAGTGAGCCCAATTGGCAATAGTCATTGCACAGTTGCAACAGCTGTCCACAAGTTTTTGGACTCATCTTGTGCTTAAAAAGAATGACACTACCTCCTAATAGTGAGAGCCCTTTGTCATCTGATTGTTAAATAAAGTCAATACATGGTGTATTTTTGCCATTTTGCATTAAACATTTTATCTTTTACCTTTTTTGCCTGGTATAGTAAAGTTTTGCCTGGAATAGTAACTTTTCTCGAGACTGCGTTCACTGTGCTCCTTGCATAATATCTCCGATTTTTTGTGCTTTTCGTTGTTTTCCACACATGCTGACGGTGCATGATCATGCACAAATCCCATTTATGCCGTTCTATGTCAAACCAATTTATTCCTTCCAAACTTGGTACAAACTGATGTGCACACCAATTTATTCCTTCATAACGTGTACAAAACTGTAGTTTACCAAGCTTTTTGATTGGGTATATAATTTAAGCAAATCTTGACTGCTTTTATTTGGGGGCAGGGTACTGACCTCTCCTACATTACATCGTCTTTCTTATCACTATCACTCTTTTGAATTTTGATTGATAAATTTCTATTTTTTTCTAATCGTTCCTATTCATTGTTTTATGATTATGAAGAAAGAAACATTCAAATACAAAAGAAAAATATTTTTAAAAAGTGAATCACAAATTTGCCAAATTACAAAAAACTTTGTTGGTTATGACGCTGATCTACCGCATTTCATTTTGTGAGGCAACTACTCAGCTTTTTTGTATTTTATCACTTGAAAATACTGTGTGAACCCTGTTTAATGTTAAGGGTGTTTTAGATATCATTTTGCGTGCGTTAGTTTTTTTTTTCCACACATGCAGACGGTGCAGTGATCATTGGCATAATTTCACCAACTCGTATTCTAAGGGCCAAAATTATATGCATGCACGTACAGAATCAAAGTTGCCTGCATACAGGTGGTAAATCATACACTCTGTGTAATGGAGTAAATGGAGTGGCAGTTGGCCGCTTGCTGGATAATGCCTAATGGTGTTAACCTCAGGAACCTGAATTGTTGACAGAAAACTACTAGGGGTCCCCCTAGAAGATGGCAAATATATGAGTGCTTTAAATGCCTACTGAGTGTTTTACCCTCAGAAGATAAGATATTTAAAAAAAATAAACACTCTAACTCTACAACGAAACAATGTGTGCATTGTGAGTGCCAGCCGGACAATAACCCCTTGGTGGATGGGAATGAGTTCTAGTGGGCATTTTCCCTGCCTGCCTGTGGGTAAGGTGTGCCACTGATGTACCTAAACCCGCCGGTGCATAAAAATCAATAGAGGCCTTATTATTTTGAAGTTTTTGTTTTCATCTTAATTCCAATATCCAATAACATCAGACTAAGTTAAGTCCATTGTTTTGTTGGCATCACCTTTTTTTAAGCAGATAAATGTTGTTTTGTACCATTTTATTCATGAAAAATCTTACCATGATAAATAAGAAAATTAAAAAACTAAGCTTCTTTTCTTAAAGTACACTGAAAGAGAAGGCATACCTTCTGGAAGAGTTTTTTTTTGAATACAGTAGTAATCAATTGACATGCAATCGGCTAAAAAGCCTCCTTATCAACGGCAGGCCGCGCGGTTCATAGTATTGCTCGTTTTCCTGTGTCTGGGTCACCATTATCCTCCTCATAGCAACAGCCATAAATAGTAGCACAAACGAAGTTCCGACTTTTAAACAAGGAATAAATATGTAAAGGAACATCCGAGAAGATAATGCAGCACCTCACTCGACTTATGAATGAGGCGAGCCGCTCATAGGTCTCGTTCAGTATTTTAGCCAATAAAAGTCCGTCATCCGTAAGTGACGTCCCAAATTCGTTGACTAAAAACTACGGAGTATATGATTGCCCCAAACTCTCAAGAGGGGCCACACATGGATTACTAGGCACCAACTTTGACTAGTGTACTGTGCCGCCGATCGTTCGGAGAAGAAAGACGCACATGGCAAGGTATCCGTCATGCATCTTTGTTATTGTAACGTGCCATACTTTTTTACATTGGCCTATATGTTTTTCACAATTTTACTATTTATGTTGTTTATAGTTGTCAATCACATATTAATTATCAATGTAATATATTTAAATAATTCACTATCTTTAAACGCAACTATCTGTTAATTTCTTGAATTTTGATTTATTGTGTATCCTGCATAAACTAACATCAAAATTGTGTTTGTCACCGTACGTCCCAGAGTTGCAAAGGTGATTTTGATCATCATACACTCAACTTTTCTCTAACATAACGAATACGATCATATTTTTCAAATTACTTCCAAGAATTTCATTGAAGTATTATGATGTCGTTTATTTGATGAAAAATACGCACTCGTTTGGGACGTTATTAAAGTCTCACTAAAGTTGTATTTCGGTCACATCCCGAAGGAAAAGATCAATATGAAGAAAAAACGAACCCCAAACAATTAAACGTAGAGTCATACTTCAAGCTATTTTGTACTTTTCAGGAAATAATAGTAACTACAGCAATGATATTATTAGTTGTGTTTTAACATTTTACAGATTTTGTTGTTATTATGTTCGGCTCGTAACGCGGTGAACCGCACCGCGATTGATAATGGTGTATTTCCATAACGTCCCACCTTTTTTTTCCTTTCCAAGAACAATTTAATATTGCTTGACAGAGTATTTGTTTAAAAATACACATTTATTTTAAATACGGACCGTTTTATTCGTTTTATTATACTTTTCGATCAAGAGAGGTGCGCATGTCTTTAATTATCCCAAAGCAGTGTATGGCTCGTTACTAGCAGAAGAAATCAATCGCGTATTGTATAACGTCCCATACGGTCAATCACACATTTTGATCTTGTACGTGATTAATAATTTATTTCGATGGTGATGGCGGTAAGGAGTTTATCGACTCACTAGTTTGATAAACATTTAACCACGATTAGTCCATTCTAGCGTTAAAAAATTTAACAAAAAAAAAAAAAAAAAAAAAAAAAAAAAAAAAAAAAAAAAAAAAAAAAAAAAAAAAAAAAAAAAAAAAAAAAAAAAAAAAAAAAAAAAAAAAAAAAAAAAAAAAAAAAAAAAAAAAAAAAAAAAAAAAAAAAAAGTAAAATATATGCTATGTTTTTTCATTTTCCAGCACTATCGATATGGCTTCGTTACTGTAAGACCGTTTGAAATAATAGATTGTTATGTCTTCCGTATCGTCCCAAACAAACTGGTTTTAAAAACGCGTTCTTTTATCGGCTATAATATTTTTGAGATTGAAACCACATAAAGTAAAAATAAAAAATGACACACTACTTATATCTCCAAGATGATTTAAATGAAAACAAATATAGAACTTGACGTCAAATCTTTCATGGCAATCCCGTTTGCTCGTACGGAAAGACTAATAAACCATTTGTAGTGAATGACGTCCCAAACGGTCTTTTAAGGTTTTGATTATTTTATATGTTATTGTATGATTTTGCTCTAGATGAACGGTTCAAAATGATTCATTTTCAGTATAATCGGCCAGATATTTAAAAGAAAGTAAATTGTGTACGATTCAGATTATCTGTTTAGTAAACTGTATGGCCCGTGACAAGAGACCACATGGGTTGTCTTTTTCTAACGCCCCGACTTCCCAACGTTTTTTTTATATTTTCCATATTTATATTTGTACTTTATCGATTAAACCTACTTATTTTCTTAGAGGATTTTAACGCAAAACCAGTATGGAAATAGGCGACAGCGTTTTCATGGCAATCACGTATGGCTCGTTACGGAAAGACTCTAACAATACTATTTGTAGTGAATGACGTCCATACGGTCCTGTAATGTTGGATTATTTTCATAATGTTAATGTTATTTTTTTAAGAAAACCTTCAAAATGATTTCAATCTCAGCATATCGGCCATGTATTCAAAGGGAAAAAGAGTTGTATACATTTTTAATAACTGTTTTTAGTAAAACTTTTGGCCCTTGACAAGAGAGCAAAATGTTTTTGTCCCTTATTGTACTTACCACGTGTTTTTTTTATTGTCGGCAGCTAATATTTTTACATTGAACCATATAAAGTAATAATAAAAAAATGACAAACTACTTATTCTCAAAGATAATTTTTAACTGTAATATAATATGGAAATAGGCGACAGCGTTTTCATGGCAATCACGTATGGCTCGTTACGGGAAGATTAACAAAAACATTTGTATAGTGGATGATGTCCCAACAGTCTTGTGTTTTATTTTTCGCAATGTTAATGTTATTTTAAAATCATTTTGAATCGTTTACTTATCATCTTCGCAACTTACCTGCGTTTTGTGCAATATCCTGGATGAGAAAATGTTTCCTACTTCGTTTTTCTTCCGACTTTCTTAGGTTAATCTACTTAATAATATCTTGATTTAACCCTTTAACTGCTGTATGTTAAGTCTTCTGAAGGTATTTTAATTAAAAGTGCTTGTTCCGATTTATGTCTGGTCGTGTGTCATATATTGGGTGCATGAATTTGGCGGAGTTGTTTACATTTTCTATTACCAAGTCATGTTAACATGTCATATTTCCCTTTGAATTCTATGGTATCATTATAAATTTGGTGTCATTTGAAAGAAGAAATAATGTACTTTTAGACATGTAATAAGAAATTCCATAGCAGATGTACTTCTTAAGATAATGTTAATTAATATTCTAATTAAGAGTGGCGGAGGATGCTTGGGAGGGGGAGGCTAGGGAGGAGTCGGCTACTGGGTATTGTGACATTTGACCTTTTAACCCTCAATATGTACACTAAATCTTATTTCTTCTGATTAAAACATAGGTCTTGGATAAGTTAAGGCTAAATATATTTAGTAATTGCTAATGTTTTAATTAAAAAGACTGGTTAATGTCCCTAATGATTTGAACTGAACACCATAAGTTTCTATCCGATGCGGGAGAAATTAAAAAAAAAAAGGAGAAGGAGAAGGATATCAGAATTTCTCTTACAAAACTTAAAAACTTTTCAGGAATGTAAAAATTATAATAAACATGCCATGTATGAATCATCACTCTCAGATTATATTTAATGTTGGAACACTTTCATTAAGTGCGTTTATTTACACTTTTTAATTAGTAAAGGTTATATCCCAAGTACAGCTACCATGACGGAAACCATAAATTCCGGTGTTCAATACTAATCTATGCATACCTGAGCTATTCAAAATGTGTTGCTATGACAGTCTCAAAATAATAAAAGAGCACTTATCATTCATATTAAAGAAAATATATTCATTATATTTTGATATTAAAATGCTTAATTAGGAATAGCATCTTACAACTTCAATGTATACTTGTGTCAAAACAACACTTGTACAAAAATGCGGGGCAAACACCCTGTATATTAAGTTTGAGGAGGAAGATACAATTTTGTTAAGATCTTGATGTTATCATGAAGGTATCAACCAATTAAAATCTGATACAGAGAGGCTTAATTTTGAAAATATGTCAACACTAAGACAGTATGCATGTTGTAGATAGGTATGCTACTCAACCCGATGATAACATAATAGTTGTAACACAATTGTACACCCTGTATAAATGAATTCATTCTGACAGGGCTTATTTTGCAAGTTGTTTAAGCCAGGAGTGCATTTTTAAATCATAATCAAAAAGCTATTTAAAATTGATACATTGTTTAGTTCTGTTACCTTGTTCAATTTAATAGACTAACCACTGAGGAATTGCATTGGGAGCACCTATATCAAGAATGTGATATTTAATGTTCAATTTTGATGAATTAATCATCTTGATTAATGTGCTTAGTTTAAGTGATTCAGGGAGTTAACAACTGGAATGTGCTTTGGGTATCCACCTAATATTTGGACACACCCTGAAAATGACCTTGAAACAATGTTAAATCCTATTCCTTAGTTCAATCCATTCAGACTATGTTACACTTTTCCCCCCCTGCTATGTACAGTTTTTAAGCTATGATCTTGAAAGTGAAAATGCCATAGTTTTGCTAATGTTGCATTGTTACCAATTTTTGCCCCCAATATATGACACACGACCGTCTATTGTTGACTGATATATGAGGGATTGGCACTTGCACATACTCCCAACCAAGACCGTGGGAAACAAACTTGTGGTTTTTATGGTAGAAGAATAATGAAATATTGAAAACCCCTATTCAATATGTCAGCCTGTGCTAATATTGATGGTTAACATTTTTAAACGGCGATGTTTTGTTGTTTATATCTTGCGAATGAAAAAGGCTTTTAACTTTCAGGAAAACAGTGATGAAAAATACAACCTTTTATCTGATACCCCAAAAATTTGTACTACTTCCGGGTAAGGTAAAGTCGGGGAGGGGGGAGGCGTCCCAAAATGATCGGAACACGCACCTTTAAACATTTAACTGCAGTGGTTGACAAAAGGATAGACCCTACCAAACAAGTACTGTTATAGTGAGTTTTGTTTTTTAAAGTTTTCAAGCGTTTGAAAGTTTAGACTTGTCTAGTTTTTCTTGCAATATACTCTATATGGACTTCGTTCCAACTGACCGTTCCTTAAATGGGGCTGTCAGACGGCGGAGCTCCAGCTCGTCGAATTTTTTCTGAAAAGCTTGTATTAAAGAGCTCTATCTCATGATGCAGTTCATATGTACATAGGTAGTTAGTTTTCAGTTATGAGCCTTTAAAGTTTAGGCTTCGAGTTCATTTTAATGTGCTACTGTAGCTAAACAAATAGTCTCCAAATAAGGGCTGTTTCATACCGAGTTATTAAATAGGGGACTGTTCATATGGCGGAATTCCATTTTTTTCATCTAAGACAGTCAATTTTAAAGAGCTCTCTCATGATGCAGTTGTAGATAGATTGTTCGGTTTTCAAGTTATAATGATACTTTAAAATTTACATTTCCTTTTTATATGTAATGTATTAAAAAAATCATATGGGACTTCTACTAACAGTTCCTTAAATGGGGGTCGACGGCGGAGCTCTGTCCATTTTTTCTGGAAAAGCTTCATTTTAAGAGCCACTGACCACATTGATTAGTTCATCCGTACATAGTGAGCTTGTTTTTCAAGTATGAGCCTTTGAAGTTAGGAGTTTTACATTAACATTTTCATATCATACAAAAAAATAACCTCTGTTGACAGTTCCTTATGGAGGAAATTTGTCTTTAAGACTTGACAATCTTTGTGTGCCAAAGCAGCCGTAGAGAGTTTAGAGAGAACTTTAGGCCAAAAAGTTACAAATTCGCAAGAGATACTGATTGTGGATCCAAAAATGGTGAGTTTGTTCTTTAGGGATACTGAAAGCTATAAAATTGAAATTCATTGAACTCATGGATTCGGGCAGTTCAAAAAAGAACCTTAACATGATTTTTAACCTTATTTGACATTTTTTTGCGCCTCTCTGTATACCTTATAGCTCTTTTGTCACTTATTTCACAGGCCAAAACGGGCAGCAGCGAAACTAACAATTCGCTTGGCAAATTATGACGCAGATAAACCTCCCCGCCCGAAAACCGAAAAAACCAACACCGAGAAAAACCGAACATGGAAAGCCAATTTGAAAAAGAGAATCCTGACACTTCTCAGCTGGGAAAGAACACTGAAGCACTGAGGAAAAGAGAGTATCGGGCAAATCTAAAGGGGAAAAAGCTCTAGAGATAGCAAGGCAGAAAACAGCAGCAAGACAACGCAGATACAGACAGGAGACAGCCGAGTTGAAGCTGCAAAACCAGGTCTATTTTGAACGGAAAGATCAGGAGGCGAGAAAAATGACGCGGGGCCTGCTAAGAATTGTCAGGTGCTGAACAGGAAGAAAAGCGGGGAAAGTCTGGAGAGAGAAAGGACAGCAAAGATATAGGGCGAAAAGGCACCCTCAGAAGATAAGAAGAACGCAGGAAGGAAACAGATCGTCAGCGTGCATCGTGCGACGACAGGCAGAGAAGGATGGACATAAACAAGCCAAAACCCCCCAGATTGCCACTCAGCAACTCCAACGACGACAGGGTTCCCATCCCAAAGTGCAAAAATACAACGCGTATAAGTTAGACGTAGAAACAACTACGAAAGAAACCAAAGAGGTTTGCAACTGTGATGAAGGCAGCCCTAAGCCACTACACCAAGAAGGAGAAGGGCACTTGAGACAGAAGGTGTGCTATCCCTTCGCCCAAAAAAGCTTCAGTTACAAGAGGAAGGAAGCGGTTCTGCAATATCTGAGGTAAAATCTCACCGATCAAAAGAGGCGAAGGAAGTGCTGCATGCTTCGCCGCAAAAATAAAGTCCAAAATTCTTCTAAGATATGCCAGTCGTGAGCTGAAAGTGGGGAGGAGTTTTATGCAAGACATCGAGAATACGAGAGGAACATGTCACACCCAGGAAGATGGAATGATTGCCAAAGAGGTCAGACGAAGCATCGATGCCTTCTACACCCGAATTGATATATCAGTTGAAGTGCCAGTAAAAGGCAGTGAGAAGGGGAGATCAACTGGTCATGACGATAACATTGAGAGCTGCATCTAGCAATGGAAAGATGAAACAAAGTTCAAAGTTGGTTTTAGCACATTCGCAAAGAGGAAACCACGTAACGTGAAATGTGTAGCGCAAGAAAGCTATCTCAGTGCTTGTGCGAATATGTGCACGAACATAGAGTTAAAACTGGATACTTTAAACAAGGCTAGTGGGAGAACAGTTGTCAAAGACCGGTATGAACTTCTATCAAAGATGATGTGTGCATGTAGATAACCCTATCCGTAAGCTTTGTGTGGATCGCAGTGCAAGACTGTGGTGTTTAATCAACTTGGATACCTCTATCATACTGATCTTCAGAAGGAAGTACAGTGGCGTCGATGGGAAACTGTGAAAGATCAGACTGGCACCAAGAAGAAGCTTGTATACAAAAAAGGAACGGTTGGAGAATGTGTCATGAATAATTGAATATGCCAAACCTTACTCGAGGCACATGTTCAATTCAATACTGGCAGTATAAACAGTACACACATATTTCATCCAACGTACCTGACCACACCGTTGTAACAGTCATGGACTTTGCAGAAAACTTGTGGGGCCAGCATCAACACGAAGTACAATCTGCCCACTGGAGCCAAGAAAATGTAACCATTCACCCATATTGCAGATTATAGAGCCCAAATGACGGATGAGTTGTTAAGGGTATATCTGGATGTAGTAACTGATGATCGCACACAACGATGCACATGCAGTGCAGCACTTCATTGAAGTAGTCCGACATCACCTGATTTCTACAAGGGGCCTCAGACATTGACTCATCAGATACAATTTTCCGACGGATGTGCAGGACATATAAAATCTAAGAATGCCGTTCTGCGATATAAGCCATGACAGAGGTGTAGAAAGGCACTTTTTTGGATCTCGACATGGTAAGGGCCCGTGTGATGGTGCGGGGGGAGTCTAAAAAGTGTTAGCTTATAGGGCCTGTCAAGTCAGACGACACCAGGGGTTTGACACTAGCGCCTGTCCCCGTCCGTTTGCTCCTTTACCCACATATGGCTATGGCAAAATACAAGTTCGCGCGTGCCAACGAAATTTATGGTCCCCCTGTTATTTATTAACATCACGGTAATAGAGTTACGTGTTCACCGTTTTTAACCATGATAGTAACGAACTTCGCATTGCTAGACCGGCTATAAATAGCGCCCTCGATTGCACCAAGGTCCATGGATACCATGGAGCTTTCCGTGGCACCCAGTTGTGTGACTGTAATATCAAGTACATAAGCAGTGACCTAGAACTTACCACAAGGCCCTTTTTATTTACAAGATCTACATTCCTATTCATTCACTTTTGGGCTAGAACTTCTTAGCCAACGACGATGAAAGTCCCTAACTAATATTTTAATTAAAAATTATATATTTTATCTGGTATCAAAACTAAAAAGAACGAAACAACATCACAGTGAAACTTATTTTCTTTTTTGTTCAAGACACTATCGAAAATCTTAAGTAGTATGAGTTAATGGCAAAGATTCTAACATAACATACGTGCTGTACAGTGGCAATTCCTGCACATGCAGACTTGGACAAGTCTATGCTGTGTGCCCATAGCAGACGACAGTGGGCAATTTAAAATCCTTTGCAGATTGTAACAATCACGAAGATATTAAAATTAAATTGCCATTTTTTTCTGGATGTATTATTATATTAGTTTTTTGCACAGCCAGTTGGCGCCCTTTGTCAGTTTTGGACTCCTTATAATCCCATCGGACATGTCTTTCAAGCTCTACATAATCTAGTCATGTGCAATTACTAAATTCCATTCAGCCTGATAACGAATTACAATGGATAAAACCTTTTTCACCAAAGAAGCTATTACTTGGGACCTTAAAGGAAAACCCGTACACCAATAGTATTATACTCTATGAATAGATTGACCACATATCGAGTGGTTTCCATCGAACTGAATTATTTAACCATACAACAATGAATTAAAACCATCTAGTTTGAATCATGCCCTATTTAAAAATCGCACTGGAATATAACATGTTATGCGATAACCGCCGGCTTACTGGACATTAAAATTTTTTTCCGCGGCCTGGGCCCCGGTGTAGAAGTAACCATTGTCCCCGTACTATAGTCGGGAACACTGGTTGAACAATAGGGCAATCGATCCAGTTGACTCGTTCTCAACATTATTTCACGTTTATTCCGTTATCGTCTAGGAGCCCCGGACTATGGCTCCCACCGGACTATATCTGGCTTTCACACCGGGCCCATGCACTATCAACCAGCATAAAAGATTGTACCTTCTCAAAGCCCTTTTACCATGTGGTGTGCACACTACCAAACACCTCCCTGAATACTCTACATGTCATAGTATGACCCCAAAAATGAGGTGTTCCACGTAACAGGTGTGTCCACTTTTAGACAATTTTATATGCATCAGAAATTTTAATCTAATTTACCTTAAAATCCATCAAATTGATGTAGCAGTCACTACTTGTAATACATTTCACAACATTAAACCATTCACAGTGAGAGCAATTAGGTTATTTATGTTTTTGCGAAGGATATGTGGTTATTTGGGGCATGGGTGTCCAATGTACGTCTGCACAGTTGTGAAACTTTTCTTGTGTCCACTGCAAGTATAAGGGAACAAAATGTGTCTAGTTCCCATACATCAAATGTTGTATCAACCAATAATGTAGAACTATTAAAGGTTGATCATGTACTGCTCATTGTAAAAAGTTATATTTTAAAAACATGCATGGTGTCCACTGTTACGTCCCAACAGCAGTTCCAAACTTAATCGCTTATAAATATAGTTAGTTTAGATATACATTTGATGAAAAATTACTCCAAAGTTTTTCTTGTGTTATGCTTTTGTAAAATGAAATGTTTTCAGATATTATGTTTGTAAAAGCATGATTTTGAGTACAGTGCATTAAGATGTAACATGGACTGGTGTCCATAGTTACGTCCGACAAGGTCCTATGGCAACTTGCCACACTGTCACTAGAAAAAATTTTTTTGTTTTTTCAAAAAATAAAAAATTTTAATCTGTTAAAATGTTACCTTTAATGATTTAATACATTTCAACCCCATCTATCAATTTATACCCTATTAAATGCAATGAACACTGAAATTATGTACTTAAAAATACATTTTTACATATTCCTTGTAATTTCACAAAGTGCGACCCAACCTGTGGAAAGACCCATATATTTATAGTGACCATTTTTTCAAGTAAACATTAATTTTGCTACTTGATGTACCATATTACAAATTAAATCATTATTTGGGGGGGGTGGATGGGGGGGGGGTGGGGGGGGGGGGGGGGGGGGGGGGGGGGGGGTGGAGGTGGGGAGGTGGGGGTTGGGCCTGTTATGTTATAGTAACTAATTGGTTGGGGTGGGGTTTTTTTTTTTTTTCCAGGTATTCCCTTTCAGATTTTAAACTGGACCACAAAATGTTGTAAAAAATAAAAACCTTAATATCATTGCATGAACAAATACATTTGATACAAGGTTACGATGTGTTTTTTGACAAATAATGTTAAAAGTCAGGCTCATCCTGTATAAATTTCTTGAACTGATCCCAATCTTGCGGTCGGTCCCATATGCTACTGTGCTTTAATTTTTGACCCGTTTTACGGACCGAAAATACAAATTGGCGATTTATTACAGTGCGACCGAATTTGCCCTTAAGATTGGGCCAAAACAACTAAAATCTCAACATTTTTTAGGTTTTATTAGGAATCACAAAATGCCCCTTTATATCTTTTAAATAAAACCTGGGATTGGGTACCCAATTCAAACATTCCCATTTTTAACAGAAGCATACTGCTTCAGATATGCAAAATTTGATGACTGTTGGCTTGTGGAATCGAACCACAAATTAGTTAACCACCTACCATATCCGCTTATTTGTCAAATGCATTCATTGGCAGTATTGTCATTCAGATCTCATCCTTAAAGTTTGACATTTGCATTGTTATTTGCAATTTTTGCAATTACATGGGCCGTGCACGCCCATGACTGTTGCCACCCCTTTTCTCCAGACTCATTCCTAATTTAGGGTCATACAAGGAAAGAATTATGCTGCCAACACTATTTTACAAAATAAAACGAGAGGGTTGAGTCGCTCATCTTTCACCAATCGGCCCGGTTACATTTTTATGTTTTATTTATAAAGAATCTATTTGGTTTTGTTTTCTTTCTTTTTCTTCATTTTTTCAATTATTTTTATTTTTTTTTCTCTATTCTTTTTTCTTTATTAACACCACCGATTAAAACAGTTGTAATTATAGCAATAATAGTAACAACAGGGCTGTAAAAATGTAATTTCCCGGGAAGCAGAATACGATTTTCCGCCGAGGACACTTCCTCCAACATAAATGAATTTTCACCCCAAATTGATTCCTAAGGGTTCCCCAGGCGTTTAGAAAACCAGCTTTTAATGCGCGATTTTTTTTCGGCGATTCCGCGTTTTGTTGCTCGCACTGATAAATTGGTATTTCCCAAAAATAAGCGCTGAAAATTCAACGAATCCACGTAATTACGCAACTAAACAAATAACAGTCCACTGGTATACAACCAAAATGATATGAAATATTTCCAACAGAAACCGGATGCGTGCGGCGTATCCTTCTTATACATCCTAAACCTGGTCATTAATTGCCCTCTCATGTTTCACCCCAGTGACCCCTTGAACGGAGCCCCTACTACTTTACATTGGTACCACCCAAGAAGTCACTTGTTGTTAAGGATAATTATTATTTTGTTTGTTATACCCAGCTCTGGTTATACCGGAGTGAGCACTACTCCCCGTCTTGGACAGCTTAGCAAGGTTGAATTGCCCTCTCACGTGTACCATGCCATGACGGTCACATTTGTTAGGATAATTATTTTTTGTTATAACCTTGAGTGATCACCTACTACTCCCACTCCCCCCCGTTTGTAAGGAGCAACGTCGTAAACTACTTAGCAAGTTTACTTGCCCGCTCACGGTAACCACCCATGCCTGTTCACTTTTGTTCGGATATTATTTCTTGTTATAAACCTGAGTGAGCACTATTCCCCATCCCGTCATGTAGGAGCAAAAGCCTAAGATCACGGGATGATTTGAGAGTTTGTTACTATGTTGTCATACCCGAACGAGTACCCCCTGTAGGAATGCGGTAAAGCAGGATTCAAAGAGAAAGATATTGCTAATCAATTACTGACCTTTTAAAACTTTCTCGGAGCTCGAAGTAACATGATGTACAGAGGGATCAAGAAGATGTCCGCGGGTAGCGCGCCTTTTTGACATGAAAAGTTAAGCCAATTGGGGAACCCCGCGGCGGCCTTTTTTTAGGCCGCAGGGCATGTAAAAGTAGCCAATTGGTGCGGGTAAACCGCGGCGTTGCGTTGCAACACTGGTTATTGTTAACATGATCAACAAGGATAATTTCAAGAGTGTTTCTCACCCCAATCATTTGCCATTATTGGATAACTAATTGATGGGGGTCAATCATGTTGTATATGTTTTGGCGTGCAAGAGTGCACACACAATTCACCACTTTATACATTGTCCAGTAATACAGTCTTTGTATTCAAGTAGGACTTTCCTGTACATGAAAGGAAACAGTAAAATGATGTCAACAAAACATGCTCCTGTGCAATCCTATGTCTGTCCTTGTGTTGTCTGCGGGTTTATATGAGCAAGCGAGGACCACACTTCGTGGGTGTATTGCTGCACAACACATCCATCTATGGCAGAGCTGTGACCTAACCAATCAAATTTCTTGGTAGCCCGCTACTCACTGCCGCGGACCTCCCCCTGCCAATGTTTCGCCTCCCTCCTTCGCTTGGTGTGGATACGTGACCCTGCAACTTGACTCCGATACCCAGGATTATTGGAAAAGAGAGGCACGCCATCAACACTGCATAAGAATGACAATTATTGATATGTCTGGAATCAAATATGGACAGAGTCGTATAAAAATGTTGTGCGTTGACCGCGTATGCACAGCTCCACTTGACCTAGTAAACAAGCGTCCTAGTAAAGTAGTAACTTATTACGTCAGAGGTAGAATTTTGTCACTTGTGTGCGTGACTCAGTCTTGATTCCCACAAACAAATCTGAGACGCGGGAAAATAATCATTAATTCACTACTGTGTTAAGTTTTAAAAAGTTTACGGAGAATCAAAACGATTCAAGCAAAATCAGTTTACGAGAATCTTGGCGAGAAATCGATTTCGCCAAAATACTAGCCCAGTACGTTAGCACGATTGGCCAATTCAGCGAGACCAATTGTACTTTGTTGTGTGCTACGCTCGGTGCAAACAGTCACTTAGACTGCGATTGTCGCAGGGCGACGCATCTCAGAGTTGATTACAGACATAAAAAGTACAAAATATCAGTCGTTATCTTGACTGTTTAGAAAATTTACAATTGTATTTTCGTTCCGTAAACAGACAGAATTATAGCACAGTAGCCTACTAGACTTGGCTATGGGACCGGGGAAAACAAAGCAATTGCTTATAATATATAGTTATACTACAGTCTGTGTAACAAAAAAAACCGCAAGATCGGATAGCTCAAATTTTGAGAATAGCTTTCTCAAAGGAATCTAAGTGATTAATGAATAATAACAGAAGATGCTAAAAAACACGAAATGGAACCTTTTAAATTTATCATGTTTATCAATGCATGCGCATGCGGCTGCCGGGCTAGTCCGATGATCATGACTAGACTAGTCTTACTTTTTATTAATTAACGCTGCTGTTATCATAGACTATCAAGTCATGACGACGTTTTGTGGATTGAAAGTGACCATTTAATCCAAGATACACAGACAGCTTATGCTCTAACTTTACAGCTGCCAGGTGACTTAATTATTCATTATTTGCAATATTAAACGAATATTGTAGGCATTCTGGAGAGTTTCTGCATCATGTGATAACCCATTTTTCCCATATTTAAAATTCACATTATTATGAAATTTTCAGGTGAAACTTACCCATGTTGTGTCTACATTGGGCTGCCAAAGTTTGGAAGCCTGGTACATGTTGCATGAAAATTTTTTGGGAACAAATGTTAGCATGGTTACAAAATTTGGTAAGGCATTATTCTACAGACTCAGAGATGCTATGTTATGTCAAGAAAATTATTTTTCTTTTTATTTAGGAAATATACATCTCAAAACATCTCAAACCTTAATGGCAGTGGAACTCACAGAACAGTTGTAACTTATGCCACCAAAGATTATGTCCAAATTTTAAAGATGATGACCAATAAGTTACCACTTTATTGGACTACATGCCCAGGCATGATTGGCCGGGATGATTGGAGCAAAATTGCATTATAAAGCATCTGGCCTTCGCTTTTCTCATTGTGTCTTTTACATAGGCCGATTGCATTATAAACAGGGCGGCCTATAGAAAAAAAATGAAAATGAAAAAAAATAAAAAAATTAAAAAAATGATAAAGGACCCAAACAAAAGTCGCCACCACTGTGAAGAAGCAAGATGAAATGTGCAGGTCAACTCATGAACTTCGTTACGGAACATCACGATCGTACCGAGTGAGGTGTGAATTTGGCCATGCACGACGTTTTGCGCGTAGTTGGAACTCAACAAATTCATACTCAGGTCAATGCTTTATCAATGGGAACAGAATATTTTTTTTTAAATGTTTGATTTACAGCCATGTTCCCGTACTCAGGTCGTGAGATAGAACGGTACAAAGACACACACTGTCCACTGCCTTGACACTGCATTCAAAGGCGCGTTTCCATAGCCTCAACACATATAAAATGATAAACAACGCCCGCTCTACGCCTCTAGAACACCAAGGTCCCCCCTGGTGGACCACTGTTCGTCCACGCGTGTCATCTCCTTATTTTAATCCTCCTTGACGACACCTAGTCGCGAGCAGAGGAATTCTTTTCATTTATAAGGGATCACCACTCCAAAGGAGCAAAAACGAGATGGAGTTGCCAGCACACTAGACGTACAGTTTTTCTCGTCAAGCGTGGGGATATCAATAGGAACAGACCCGACAGAGAGTGAAGAAACCAATCCGGGATACACGTCTCCTGCAGAGCCTGTGAAGTTCAGAACATGGATGATTGCCTCTACAACAGGCCTGTGGAGAAGTGGAAGAACGAGAGCTTATCTTGAAGCAACAGTCCGAAGACCAAGTGGTAAGGCATATGAGTCCGGAGTGATTGAGGGACTAACAGCATGGAACTACCTTACATTTGATATGCTTAGGCGAAAAGAAATTGTTTGCCTGGTGATTTTTTAGTTTACAAGCCTAAGGGGGTTTACTGTATTTGCACAATGAAACAAAACGAAACAGGCTCAGTGCATCCTTTGGTTTACTCGCTTGATTCTGTCATGTACAAAGTGTATGCGACAAAAATGCGAAAACTCGCTCTTTATGAAGGTACAAGATTGAAGGTACAAGTTTCAAAACTTGCAAAAGTGCTTAAAATGCAATGTTCAAATCTACATTTCTAAAGACAAACGTCTTCTTGACCTTTAATTCAAGACGATCTTTTGTGTCGCCTGCCCGCAGCAGGAAGAAAATAGGGATCACTTGGTACACTGTAGTTGTCTGTTGTTGAATGTCTGTGATGTCTGTTGTGAAACAGGGTTAACATTGCATGTAATATCCCAAATTTCTTTGATGGATTAAACAAACTTGGAAAGGTGCAACATGGCATCCCCCACTTGTTGATGAGGTCAAAGGTCACATGCCAAGGTCCCAAGGTCATGTGAGGTAAGTTGTTTAAAATAGGCTGAAAATGTTAAAATTGACTCATATGAAAAGTAAGTTCAATTGGAACCAAGCATGAATCATAGGTGCAAACATGGGATCCCTCAATTGTTGATAAGGTCAAGGTAACATGCCAAGGTCAAAGGTCATGTGAGGTAAAGTGTAAAAATCCAGGCTGCAAAATGTAAAATTGACTCATATGAAAAGTTGAAGTTCAATTGGAACCAACTTGAATCATAGGATCAACATGGGATCCTCATTTTGATGAGGTCAAAGGTCACATATCAAGGTCAAAGGTATGTTAGGTGATCATTCACAAACCGCGCCGGCAGGCGACACAAGTGGTCGAGGACCAATGTATTTTTTTAATCAAACAAATTTCTTTTTTCAATTGAAATGAACCCATAATCTTTATTGCTTTCATTCAGTACTTTCTCAGCCCTCATGAAGCTGCAGCAGACGAAGCCAAGCAAAGACGTTCTGAGGTGTGGGATCCCGTGATAGAGAGGGAGATATTGTATTTGTAACCATTTGAAATGGTCCGGCATTTACAGTAAAAATATCTTGACATGATATATTTTTGTTATGTCCTACTGCGCACCCTTAAAAACATTGGTTACTCTATACAATTATCATCTTATCCATTTCTTGTTTGTTAGACCCCACTGATGAAACCACTGATATCCAGGGCCAAGAGTGAAACTGAATGGCGAGGGGCAAACTCCAGATCGGTTGACTGAAAGTGAGTTACATGAATAGTTTGACCTGCCTTAAATGTTAACAAGAGGGAAAAGACATATTTCAATTATCAATGAGTTTATGTCAAAGCATTACAAAACCAACCCAAGCCGACTTATATGTTTTTTTGTTTATTTTATTATCCCAACAGGTGGTTCAGATGAGTCTAGCCCAGTCAACCAATCTCTAAGTGACAAGACTGAATGGCAGGTTCTGATCATTCAAGGAAGGTATTTATTGTAACATCAAATACCTCGTCCGGCAAAAGTATAAAAATATTGCAATGCGTATTTGCAGTCTTTTGGCGTTAACGTCCTCAAACCGGTAGATAGCAGCTGAACTTGCAAGCGTATAATGACGGCTTGCGTGACCTGTACAAAATAGTTGCGAAAAGGTGACAGTTCATATATACGTGTGGCTGGACGAAGTAACACGTACTTAAACATGTTAAAGCAAGGGTAATAACACACTCATGTCATTTCATTTTAAAAACAGTATTTGACCCGTCGAGATGTTCGGATTTAGTAATATTATGCCTCTGGGCTGGTGATTCGTGGAGTTCTAGACGAGATGAATACAAATAAGAACATTTAAAACTATTCCTAAAGCTTTGTGCTACTTGGTTATTAAGAATGCTAAAATGTCATATACGAAACTACTTTATCCAATTCTTTTTTCTAATTTTTTTAATGTCTGGCTTTTTTTATCATTATGTAGATCTAACTGATGAAACGAAACATCCAGTCCCGAAGATCATGCTCCTGATGAGATGGCAAAAGGCGAAGTTGCTGACCAGTCCAGTCAGAGTGATGATTCAGAGAACTGCCTGATGACAGAATCACCAATGCCAGAGTATCAAGGTCAATCTGCAATTAATAATATACATTTTAGTTAAAAGTTACTACACCTTGATCACGTTAAAGTTTTAAAGCCTTGCTTTTGTTTTGACAAAGTTATAACTTTTAATTTGAACCTTTTTTTTTCAGGAATCATTTTTAAGATGCAACTCACACATTAAAACTTATGTATACATTTAAAGAAGGTAAAAAGAAATTACTGATTACAACCTAAAATTACATCGTTTATTTTTCTTGTATAGTGGCGAATGGGTGTAGCGGTTTTTTCGTGACAACTGTGGCCATGAGAAATAAAAGATGTGAAGACAACAGAGTGTCTGGTAAACTTCATTTATCCAAAAGGAGGAAACAGGTTCATCTGGCCAGACATGATGAGATCTATGTGAAAATCGGGCAATATTTTTTCCGCGTTCTACCAAGTCACCCGTTCACCTGTCTCCTAGCCGATATCCGGCTTCGACGCTGCTGGGTCGCTAAAGAACTTTCGCTAAATAGTTGCCAATTATCTTGAAGCAATCTGACATTAGCGAACCTACTGGACATTATTACAACTGCTTGTGTAGACCAAGGCCTTAGTGTTCTTTTCAGTAAAGATGTGGGACTTTCGTTCTAACCACAATGTTTGTGTAAACTTTGTAATGTGAAATTTTTAAAATATTTTTCAATGTATAATTTAGTTGTCTTTGTCTCCCCACCCCGTGAGCAGTATTTTTAGAACAATGTATGAAGAGGATGAAAGGCATCTTAAAATTGAGAGGTCCTCATATGTTAAATGTCCTGCCAAAATATTGACACAGAACATACTCGGAGACACTCCCCTTGATGAATTCATTGACTATACATTGTTGTATGTTAAGAATGAAACCAAAGGATGTGAAGTGTTCAAGGATGGGTTATCGGTGAAAAGTTCATGCTTTGTAGATGCCAACAGAAAGTACTAATGGAATATCTTTTGTGTGAGATGTCTTTGAGTTTGCAAGGCGTAAGTTTAGGAATTATATTTATTAATTTTTGCTTTTTTTAAGTTTTTTATATTTGTATTTTTTAACTATCCAGATCCAGTGGTAGCAAACGTGATTTTGACATTCATTTAACTAGTAGTGTATTTAAGTTTTCCTTAATCCCTTGGTTTTGTGAAAAAAATTGAAAACGACCTGTATTGATGTGGAATCAACAAGCAACTGGACAAAGGAGAACCGACTTATATAATCGTGTGTTGGTGGAAAAGACGTGCACAATTTTGCAGGTATACAACAAAGCATTGCTGACAGCTTTTTCTTTAAACATATTAATCAGGCCCTTTTGGGCGATAAAACTATTTCCATTCTCTTATTGCACCCGCTTAAGGTCGTGTATTCCAAAATTGAAAAGGGTAAATTTATGATCTGTAAGTTATTTTGACTCTGGTATTTAAAAGGACGTCCGCCGGATAATGAATGAATGACACCCTCTATAGTTTTCATGAGCACGGATGACCTTGAAAAACGTTTTGCCTAATAAAGCGACATGCTCAAAGCTTACCTTTGCTGGTTTTCAAAATTCCACTTTACATAAGTTCCCCAAAAGTCGGTTTTATTCAAGTTATAATACAGCTTCAATGGACAAGTTAAAATTTCCATATTTACGTCTTTCCACCCCAAGAACCACAATGCCGCGTTGCAAGGATGTGCGCTATATATTTAGCCCACTATATGTGAGTGGCGCTCTGGTTCTTGGGGTGGAAAGACTCATTTTTGCATTTGTTTTCCTGGGGGCCGGAACATTAAATTGGAATTGCCAAAAACACCAACGAACTTTTTACATACAAACCATACTATATCGCTATCGGGTAGGCTGCTAATCTACCAAAGGCTCTGTTCAGTAGCCTTGGATGCGCACATGTTAACAAACAGTGACCATGAACGTCCTGGGTTTACATAAATCATAACGAACTACAGGGGGAATTTATTGCTCAATACAATGGTGAGTGAAAGCTATTGAACTGCTCCATGGAATTGTAATTTTATATTAGCTATAGTGGCGTATTAACTTGCTCATGATCTAAATAGCGGCGGCTCATTGGGCCATTGTTTGTATTCCAGAGTCTTCTTGGTGTGAAGACGGTTGATATAATCCAAATCTTAGTAACATAGCTAATAGAGTTTGGGTATTGTTATAAATGGCTGCCTGTGTAGCCTCTTTGTAGCCTTATGAAGGACAAAGGCTATCTAATAGGCTCACTTACAAGCTCAATGTCATTGAAATGGAATCTGCTCTAAAGTTTGTTTTTCCAGAGAGCATGCCCCGAAGTTTCTCAGATTTTTTTCTCATTTTTTTTCTTGATACAATGTATTTTTGGGGATAAAAACACCTTGCGTACATGGATAAAGTAGTTGTCAAACAACAACTCAAATTGATGGTGAAATACTATTATAATTATTAGAGGGCCTCCTTCTCTCCCTTATCCGGCCGGCCGGCGATGTCCTTTAAACCATTTTGGATACTTTACTTAGCCAAAAAGAATGATTTTGGGCCATTACACAACCTCAAAGCAATTTTAAATTTAAAATTAATTAAAATTGAAAAATGGTTAAAAAAAATATAACACCCTCTTCAAGTTTGTAGTTTAGTAAAATAGATCAGTAGAAAATGCTGTACTCATTAGCGATTTGTGGTAATTGAATGACATTTCCTAACTGTTACAAATTTACATACATTTTTGATTTATTTAAACTATTAACATTAGTAGGGCATGGTACTTTTTTCAACCATTTTTCATTCGTAATTTGCATTTTAGTTTTTGCTACAGGGCTATTTATGCCTGTGTGTAAGAACTGTGTTTTGTGTGTGCAACAAACTGTATAAAGGCTGTAGAAAATTACTTTTTGCCATTCTCAAAGTTTTTAATGTCCAACGTTTGGGTCCTGACCGCTTTAAAATCAATTTCTTTAATTCAAAATTAACAACGAAAAATGTACATCTTCAGACAATGTGTATCATTAAATGTCTTAAGTTAACATATTTCAACATTTTTGATTTACCAAACTCATGTAATTAAGTTTAAGTTTCTTTTTTGGTGAGCTTAGTACGGCCTGTCAATTTACATTAATATAGCCTTGTAAGAACTGTAATTTCGGTGTCTTTAATTAAAAATGAAAACTTAAATGCAAAATGGTTTTAAAGTGTTAGTTCTTGTCACTTTGAATCGGTTAATGTTAATTTGGTTCATTATAACTTTAAAGTCAAGTTCCTTTAATTGAAAAATACTTATGGAAAATGGTTTAAAAAATACAATTTTTTATTTATATTAGTAATAAGTATTATTATGCATATACATTTTGATTACCAAACTATTAACTTAGAGGGCAACATGATTTTTTAAACCTTTTTTTCACATCTTAACTAGTTACTTTTTGCATTAAAAATCTGAGGAGTAAACACAGGTTGCTAATTAGGCCTGTCCTATTTACGATTAAGGTATGCCTGTAAGACTCTGTGTTTTTGGGATATACACTTAAAGTATAAAGCAGTAAGTATTTAAACTGTGGTTTTTACGTTGTGTGTAGTTATAACATTGAATTAACTATTTAGAGAGTAGTACTTGCCCCATAGTGACAATGCATCGCCGCCGACTGTCCTTTTTTACGTACCCAAACATGAAGTTTCACCGACTTATTAATCATCCATTTTCACCTGTTGTTGCCAATTAAATGTAATTATTCGATGTTTGGGATAGAATCTGTAACATTATTTTTCCTCAAGAATCCTTTCAAGTTGTCAACATTCAATAAACCAATAAATTACCAAAATTATCTGCTATCAAAAGATATATCATCCATAACCTAAAGACTCATTAAATTACAATGTAACCACAAAGTGTGTTCAAGTTCTGTTTGCCTGTGCTATAGCATGTTACTTGGAATGACAATAAACAAACAGCCAAAGTTCCCATCAATATAGGTTACATATTTTACATACCCAACGATATCTGTTTATAAGTGGGTCTTTTGGGCACCATACATCCCAAACTTTAATTATTGTCCCACTCCAATGGTCTTTATTCTGAAATGGGTTGTCAGAAGTTATCTTTATACTATCAAAGGTGTTATCATACTGACATAAAACTTCTCAATTGTTATGATAAAAGAGTCAATACCACACTTGAGAATTTTGACCATCTGTAAAAGGGTTCGGCTCACTTCAGAGAAATGCCCATGAACACTTTTTTGGAGAATTTAGTTATAGAGGTCAATTTAAATGCATGAGTGCATGTGGGTGCCTGCTGGGGTAATTTGCCTATTGAATGCTCTCCTAGGCATTTAAGTCATAGTATGACTTGTAGGGAGTAACTCTAATAGGACTTGGCCCGTTCTTGTTGCTTGCTTGATAATCCATTGAAGTTTTTATTTAAATATGATTTTTTGTACAGGAGGACCCAACCTTAGAAAGACACTTCAAGGGCCACAGGGACACTGTCACCAGTGTTGACTTCAACCCAAATATGAAACAACCTTGGTAAAAGAACTGCTCACAAACCCTAATTAGGCTAAAAAATACTGCATAGAACTCAAGTTCACTATATGAAGAGCACAACATCGTGGTTTTTTTTTTGTGTGCAAACAATGATAAAGCCTGTAAACATCTTGACCTATAGAGTGAATTACTAACACACACACACAGTTTTCCACCAGGGGTGCTGTTTATGAAAAAGCACAAAAGACATGCACCCAAAACCACGGTTGTATTATTGGTCCATGCCCAAAAGTCACCAGTTTTGGGGGAATTTTCACTTCAATAACGTCAATGTGATCCCACAAAATCCTTTCGTACCACATAAAACCTGACTTCTAGTTTTGGTGCAGCACATTTTAGCCCACAAGTGCTTGTACTTTGCATGATCATGAAATGTGCCGTGTGTCTCTTAACTTCTGGACACTTTTATCTCGAAGTACTGACATGTGTTTAGTACAGTCAGTATAGGCACATTGCAATGCATTGTGGGGATTGATTCAAAACAAGCCCTTTGGGTGCAATGAGTCATTTGTCAAATGACCCAAACATAAACCAAGTAGTTCACTCGACAAAAATACCTCAATGACCCAAGTATAACTTTTTAGTAATTTACCGTAACCACATGAATGCTCTCTACTTGAATGCGTAATTTATGACCTTTAGATTCAAGTTTATGCAGGTGCAGATGCATATCAGACAATGCCTAACTTTCTCCACTAACAAGCTAGATGTAGAAAGTTAGGCATTAGGTCTCTTATGCAATCTGCACCCTCATAAACCTGAATCTAAAGGTCATAACTCCGTAAAACTAGTTTTCAAGAGCATAAGATGCAGGGTTATAGCTATGAAAGGTTTGCCAATGGCACTTCAGGAAATGAGAAATACTACCAAATTGATGCAATAATTCATATTCCCTTACCAGAATATTAAAATTCCTTAGTGGCCCTCAAAGTGACCGAGCTAACCTTGAAAAGATTTTGAGCATTGTGTTGACGTAATACTTAGAATTACAAGCTGCAGATTTTGTTAAAAATCCGTATGGTAAAGGCATATACAGTGGTCCCCAATTAGTGTCAAAGTATTTGAAATTTGCAGAGTAGTTAAAAGTAAAAGATAGGGTCTGTAGAATTTTCATAAGTATTTTCCCAAATAAAGAATTACAAAGAGGAAGAAACCAGCAGTTTTCAAGGACGTTCTTCATTCAGTTTACATGTTTTGGCAGTGGAAATGTCTGAAATGGACAGAAAATGACTAAAAACATTTTATTTTGTCCTTTTGAACTTTTGTTGTCAGTTACATCACTTGCAGTGTATGTTGGGATTAACCGTGCTTAAGACCGACCGGCAAAATCTGATTATTTTGGATTATTTTGTTAGATTTTCTGATTTAGTAAAATTACTGACATTGCTGTTTTAAACAAAATGCAAACAGTTTTTTTTTTGGCAGTGGGTGCTGTTTCCCAGTAAGATAGTCACATTTCCCAAAAAAAGATTTCCCAACTTCTTTTAGGTATTGCTTTATCTGAAAAGTCAAAGATTTCGCATCAAATGGTCAAATTTCCTTCCTGGGAGGAGCTTCCTAGATTCCCCCTTTTTCCCAACCTGGACGCTGGTCTTTCGAAAATGTTTTGCACGCTGGATGCATGAATGTTCGCAGGTTTAGCATCTGCAGAACGTCGGCCGATGATTGCTACCCACACCTTTATTCCTGGCTGACTGGCGAAGGTTATTGAATGTCTAAGGAAAACGGATACCATATTTTATTCAATAGATTGGCCTGTAACAATATAGGGGAAATCGGGGAGATATAAATTTCAAAGCTGATAGCGTGGCTGTTGTTACCCTTTGTTATAGTACTAATAAGATTCAATGAGATTTGTTTTTGTCACCAACTAACTGTTGTAGATATAGAGCTGCAGTCTTTCCCACATTCATGATCCTGTGTTTTTGTTGAATTTTCCTCTCGCTTCTGGCTCCAATGGACCTCCTGTCTTATGGTGTGGATTTCAAGCCACAGATAGAGCCTACATATGTGTATGGACAGAAGGTTTGGTTTAACAGGTCTAGATAAATGATTGAAAATTGCTGATTTATCCTGGGTGGATTAGAGTGAACATTGTTTGTACTATGCACATGCTATTTAAAGGTGCAACATAGATTTTGAAGACGCCCCAATATTGTGTCCATAATAACAATTTTTCATATAGATTCGACACTCATAGATTTTCTTACCTTGTATTGGCTACAGAAATGTCTTAAAAGAGAGAAAAAGGGATTTTGGATTTCCTTAAATATTTCAATGTAAAACAGAAGCTGAATTTCGTATTTTCTCCTACGCGCAATTAGAAATTTCACAATTTTTGGGACCAAAGACATTTCTCAGCTTAATAATCCTTTCCAGATGGGGATTTTATTTGTGATGGAAAGCTTTATATCCGGGAAAAATCGTACTTTCGTTTTTTTAAGGGACGCCTGATCTGGAAATCTCTCATTGCACCTTTAATTGCCCCACTGAAAGTTTCCAAGAATGGGACTATATGAAATGTGCATTGAGCAGCATTCCAGTCTTGGAAATTTTCTAAAAAAAATGGGGGTGTGATATTTATCTACTTCAATCTAGTTTTGTTCCCTCATCAGGCGCATCCTGCAATAGCGGTGCACCCACCACTTTTGGGTTGCAGTGGGGGTTTCACGTTGGCGTACAAATGCATTTTAAAAATAAATGAAATAAGGTCGAGAAAAAAAACCAAGTTTGGTCTCAGAAAAACTGTACGCATTTTGTTTAAATTGGTATTTTAAAGCGCATTATTTCTGTGTTTCCTTGTATAATAGATTCATGAGTTAGACTATAAAGACTCTTTACTAACGGAATAAAGCTGTACAATCCTATGAGAATAATCCTTTGATGCTCTTAAAGAAGATTTCATGCTTGGCTAATTCCATGTGTCTTACATGAAGCAATGAACCATTATCGCTTTAGGTTTTTGCTCACATTGGAAGGGTTTTTTTTAACGCGATTTATTGGTAGAAATCTATCGGCAATATATAATGAAATATCCCAAATAAAACGTACCAGATGGTTTTCATGGCATTGGAGTATTCCTTCAAAAAAATCCAGATTTATTCCGACCAATACAACTGTACAACGAATCCATGGAAGCTACCATGTTTATTCCGTGTGGTATATTTACAACGCCGAATGCCATACAGAAACAGAAGCCAGCTAAAAATCTATCCCCTACGCGCATATATCACATGCAAGTTAGCCACAAGCCTCATCCTTTTGAACTTCGTTGAGCACACAAGTATATGAGCGAAGTTCATTTCAGAATTTTTTATTGGCAAGAAAACTACACTTGTTAAAACTCATTGATATGAGAAAAAGTTAAAGGGGTGTTTTAGATATCATTTTGTGAGTAACAAAAGGTTTTAGAGTGGCCTAAACACTAACCATCCATGAACGTGTACATTTGAAAAAGGGGGTTCGCCTAATATAGTTTTTATCGCAGTCCGCCCTGTAACCACTGATCTCTATACCAATGTATTGGGCTACACAACAGTAATTTTATATTAGATGACTGGAGCAACGGGCGTGCATTCTTGGTCTACCGACACAATTAACTTCCAGAGACAACCTGTTTAAGGGCAGTGGGAACCCTAGTGCTTTTGTTTCAACGAATTTCTGATGTTTGCACCATTTTACACATCAACATGTGTTTCTATCGTTACCAACAAAGGTTATCCACTCAGACAATCTTGAGTTGTATTTTTTTTGGCCATATTAAATAGCATTTTGACCATTTAAAGTCACAAAAACCACATAGTCTTAACGGCGGGAATTTAAAGCACATTACACGCCCAGTCGGCGCAGGCGCAGCCTGCGGCGCGCGGTGAATTTTTGCTGGCTTAATGAAGCGTGCGCGGTTTTAAATGTACTTTGGTTTTGCGCGAACGCATACTTGGCAAACGAAAATATATTTGAAAATTAACAAAGCGCTAATTAGACCAGATGAAATTTCCATTTCTTCTTGATTTTTTTGAGTTGAAGACCAAAGAGTTTTGATCAAAAGTGCATAAAGATGGTATTTTTTCATCAATTGCACAAAATACTCAATTTGAAGTTATTTGAGAAAGAGCCATCTTTGAAATGCTGAAAAGTCACTTCTTTACTAAAACACAGATTTTTTCACTGTTCATTTTTCTCAAATTTGGGGGCAAATTTTCTAGACACGATAAAACTCCAAAATCCCTACGTCAAGGTAAGGTGTGTAAATTTCCTACGATAGCAATCGGTCTCTTTCTCTAGGAGTTTTCTCAATTTTTTTTTTTTTTTCCTTTTTTTTTTTCTAACTAAGATATGCTTTTCTCCAATATTAACTCAATTTTGGAACATAAAGGTTAAAAATCACACTTTTTGACATTTTTCCTTATATTTCGAAAAGTAAACTCTAATTTTTTGCAGAAAAAAATAAAAACCGTTCCTAGACAATTTGTCTTGTCTCTAAAAAATAACATAAGAAATCATGAAAATCAAATTGGTTTGTTTGCTGGTCTGAAATATTTATTGGGGCAAAATCATGTTTTTTATTTTAGTATTTTTCTTCCTCAAATAATACGGCACGTTTCCATTATCTGCTGCCATCCTCGCTTCATTCGTCAATTTCTTTCTAAATGTATACTTTTGACTACATAATCCAATACTTGCAAATTACAAAACCAAATAGATACTACTCGGAAACTCAGGGTGGACACTCTGTCCTTAACAAAGTTTGTATCCCGGGGTGGCACGTTTTAGGAACATGCCATCCCATACGCGCAAATAAAATGACCTCACTCACTGAATTGGCTTGATTCTGTAAGTCTGTTTTATAGTCGCTTTATCCCATTCAATTGGAACCATTGTGTATAATATATAAATGACCTCTCTTCATACCCACCGCTTTGGGCTCTTTTTTGGGATGACCAACATGGCCATCATGCTTCATTACGAAGCCAGGTTTCCAATTCATGTATAGAGATCAGTGTTCGAAACCCACTATGCGCGGTTCAGCATCCTACGTTACTCAATGTACCGCGAGTAAGCGCTTCTTCTTTTGTATGAATGTATAGTTTCCTAATTTTATTTAAAACTATATTTCTCAGATCCCAAGGGCTCATTTTATAAAATTCGGCACAATGTATGCACATTTTTGATAAATTATATATTTGTAAAGGAAAACTTTTAATTAAAGCGGTGTTTTTATTCCAAGTTAAAATACACGCGATAGTCCTTTCATACAGGCCGAACTTGACTAACCAACCACCGATTATCTTTCAATTGTGGTGAAACTAAACATGTCTTGTGGCAAAACATAGCGTAAATAATAAACGTGGTCTGTTTCCTTAATATCGTCTGCTGCTGCTTCGAAGTTTTAGCGTAGAAATGATGTTTTCTTTCTTTTTCCTTCGCAAGGAATACTCAATGACCATGCAAACCATCTGGTACATCATATTTATGGATAAGTTCATTATATATGTGGCCGATAGATTTAGACCACCTAAATTCCTGTAATTCAGAAAAAAATGGAAAAATTGGGTCAAAATGTCATATTTTTGTGTCGCCTGCCCTAGACGGAAGACGCATAGGGATTCACTTTTCTGTTGATTCGGTTGTGAAAAAGGGTTAACATTTGCCTGTAGATCGGGTCCGCATACTTTGAGAATTTAACCAACTTGTGTCACAGGGGGGGGTGCAACTGGCCATCTCCTATTTGTTGATGAGGTCAAAGGTCACATGCAATGTCAAAGGCATTTTGGGTCAAAG
This sequence comes from Ophioderma brevispina, assembly GCA_023653785.1. Lineage (NCBI taxonomy): Eukaryota > Metazoa > Echinodermata > Ophiuroidea > Amphilepidida > Ophiodermatidae > Ophioderma > Ophioderma brevispina. The sequence goes on along the minus strand of JAMKCH010087700.1, from coordinate 77,605 downwards.
TTGTAAAATAGGCTGAAAATGTAAAATTGACCTAATTTGAAAAGGTTTGAATTCAATTGGAACCAAACTTGGTTTTATGGAGTTTACATCAAACCCCTCATTTGTTTATGAGGTCCAAGGTCACATATCAAGGGTCAAGGTCACTTAGGCCTATCAATGCACTAACCGCGATGCAGGCGACACAAGCGGTCGAGGACGCGATGTATTTTTTTTAGCTTATTAAGAATATATGAAGTTGAAAGTCTGACCTAGAGATTTTTCGAATATTATTTTTTTTTGTGTATAATGAAAAATAGTCAACTATAACTAAGCAAGCAACCTAAGACAACAATTCCCGAAATTTGGATGAAATCTGAGTTCTCGTTTTGATGCAGTTAACATTTATGTGTAGTATTAACGTCCCATAGGATACTGTGTACAACAAAAATTCCGTGATTCGGAATTTTATAAAAAGTTTGTGATTTTCTATATGAAGGAATTCGATTTAGCTTAGCACTTTCACACAGTGATTAGTAAATGGACAACATTATATTAATGCAAAACAAGGCATTTTATTTGGAAATTGAGGGGCCCTCCTCAGGAAATCTCTGATTCGCCTTTAATCATACTGCGAACATTTAAAAAACTTGTACAAGAACATCCAAGGAGGTCCCCACTTTTCACTTTAATTAAAATACCAAACCTGTAGCTGTCCATTTACTTTGTCCCAGGCTTGAACCCCAGCATAGAACATAAGAAGAGAAGATCCAGTAAGTACCCACAATGCATTGCTTTCCATTGGAGTTTTTGTAACAGGTGGCCCATGTGGATCGTTAGAGAGGAAACGCTCTCTTTAAATGCAAAGTTTGTGATCAGTACTGTCCAATTTAGCCATGTTGCAATCACTAACGACCCACATCAGTACCTGTACAAAAACCTCCATTGGAAGCATGCATTGTGGGAAGCTAATTGAAAATCTTCTCTTGACATAGTTGGCCGCTGGACCTGAAGCCTCACCCATCCCATGATGTATTGCATGTCCCTATACTATACTCTACTTTACACACTTTAGTACCACATACCGACAAGAGGTACATTGTGGGAATACCCCCCACAAAGTTGTGTGTTTTTTGGTATAATCGGTACAAATACAATGCATTGTTGGGGGTATTTGTAGGTTATATTCCAATACACTGTGGGATTATTTTGTTATAAATTTTTTACACCCTCACGCAATATCACAAATCCATGTGTCACGCTTGTGGGCACCCATAGCATAGACCTCTACCTCACCTACCCCCCTATCGCCAAAAAACAACATTTGGGAGAGATTCAGTGTGGGCGTACTCCCATAATGATGTGACAACGCCCACAATTGTAAGCTTTGTACCTATATTTCCTACTCCCACAATGTACCTCTTGGAGAACACAAAACATTTCATGATTATAATAAAAATCCTAAGTACTAATTCTTTGTGGGCTAAAACTAGTGTAAAAGTCAGGGTTTTATGTGTAAGAATAATAGGATGTTTTGTGTGGATCATATGACCTTATTGAGGGGAAATTTCCCAAAACTGGTGCATTGTTAGATGGACTCAACACCGTAACCCTCTGGGCTCTCCCAAACCTGTTAAATATCCTGCTGCTGTTCTCCCATTGATAGTGTACTTTAATTTATTATGTTGATTTCGTTCCAGAAGTGGCACTTCAAATATCTGTAAAACTCTAATTTCAATCGAAGAGTGTTCAGTCACAACATCAGCAAAAGGAAGCCTAAAAAATGCATATAATCTCAATTGAAATCTGAATATTGATTTTGCTGGCACTACTGACTCTTTTACTTGATAGCATCACTGATAAATAAATGGGATCGTGTAGCTTGACCCAGTTTATAATACTGTTACTTACTGTTTAAGGTGTGGTGGTCTCCTACCTGATCATGATTTTTTTGTATTCTTCCAGGATGCTGTTCTATCGAACTTTTGTTCTCCCTCTTGGCATGTCGTTTGCTTTCCTGTCAATCAAGAGACAGACAGTTTAGATTATGGATTCCCACGTGGTAAGTGTTAATACAGATTGGCATTCAGAGATTGAAATGAAAACAATTCTTGGATCTACCATTTCAAATACATTGCATTATTTCAGGAAGGTTTTCAATCTGGAATTCTGATGTTAACTTTGACCGCCTCGGCTAGCACGAGGGTATAGGCAAAGCAATGATGGGCGATGAGAGTGGTTCTCAGGATTTTATATGTGTCCTTTTTTTCTATCATGGGCTACATGTCTTAACGTATGGTTTTTTTTTTTTGAAAAAAAAAACATGAATTTTGGTGGTGGATTTGGGCAAAAAGTTATTAAGCCATTTCCCAACTTAGGTGTAATATGCTGCCAGAGACGCATTTTTTGGGTTTAGAAAATAGTAAAGAATTAAAAGATTTGTCTGACCAGTCCATGACCATGTGGTATGCATTTTATATTTGTGGATGGCAAAGCATAGCCATTGATGCAAAGTATTTACACTGTGTCCCCGATCAGACAACCGATCATGTTAATGCGCCATTGAGTGGGCGTAGGTCTATTGTCTTGAATGATGTTTGTAGCATTACAGATGTCAGGAAAGGATAGCCAAAAATAATAGGAGGTGTAGTGGTTCTTTCTACACTGTATTTTTTCAACTACAATTTTGCAACTGTTTTTTTTTTTAATTCTTAATTTTAAAGTCCTGTTCAATACTGTGCTATGTGATTTATGTCTATTGTGTTTTCTACTTGATATGAGAGCCTGACACTTGCACATACGCCCCATCAAGTACCGTGGGAAACAAACTTGTGCTTTGATGGTAGACCCAATAAGGCATATTGCAGAGCCCTATTCAATACTGTGCTAATATTGCTCGTTAACCATTAAAACGGCAGTTGTTTGTTTATATCTTGGGAATGAAATGGATTTGAGGCCTCAAATTTCAGGACGACAATGAGAAAAATATGGCCTTTTATCTGGTATCAAAATTGATTCTACTTCCGGGTAAATCGGGGGGTCCCAAAGACGATCGGAACACGCACCTTTAAATAAACAGAACTCATCCAAATCTTGTAATTTCAGTATTTTTGTCAATATAAACCATGTGACAACCATGTGAAAGATGAATAAATATACAACATATGTGACAACCAGTGCGAAAATCGTATTGGAAGAAATGCATCATATGATGAACACTATATCTCCTCTTGACAATGTAGGGCCATCCATGCATGTTATTCTTTGTGGTACGGTTTGTTTACAAAATATCTGTTGTGAAATTAGTTCGTTTGCATCAGCGGAGTACCTAAAACTGCAGTACAAAGTACCTTTTCACATGAAGTGTAGAAATGTAGAAGAATGTCAAAAGAACACAAAACATTTGAGTTAAAATTTATGGCAAAAATGCAATTTTTGATTGTAACTGTACCCTAATTGTCGCTTGCCTGACAATTTGCCGCCCATCTTAAATTTTGCAGTGTGCGCACAGATTCAAATAAAAATTCCCTAAAAAGAAAGGGCGAGAAAGGTATGTATGTGGGCTGCAAAGAGGAGGTGTGGTGTTGGGGAGGATCGGGTGTGGTGTTTGGGAGGGGGATGTTGGGGAGGAAGTTGGGTGGGGTCCCGGGTGGGGTGTTGGGGAGGGGATGTCCACAACTCTCCACTGTACTTGGAGAAACATCAAAAGAATTTAATTGCTATGATTAGGGTTTTCCAACATATTTGGTTTCACTTTCTGCTATAGAAAAAAATAGTGAACTACATGTATATATCATAAGCGGAGGTATGCATGCATGATTGATGCTCTCGTTAAAATAATTAGCAGGCTCTAGACTAGAGAAATACAATTAAAGGGTGCACCATTAGATACCCAGGGGCAAGGGTGGGAAGAAAAGTATACTTTAAATTTGGAATAAAAAAACTTTGTTGCACAAAGGCGGTGAAAAAAAATCCCTAGGGCAGGGAAAAAATTCTGCCTGACTCCAATTTCCATGTCCTCCCCCTTGATATCTAATGGTATGTCCCTAATATTGCAATATGGTGAATGTGAAAATAATAACATTTACTTAAAGTCACAGTTAGTCATTTTTACCAAATTTTAAATCCCCACTGTATCTCTAAATTGCCAGTATTGTGCTGTATCTACTAAGAATATGCCATTCTTTGTGAAACAGACATTAATTAACCCTATCACTACCAAAACTCACTAGAACTCAATGAGCTGAGGTTAGAAAAAGTCCAAAAGATGCGATGTATCGTCATCGTAACCAACACTCATATGGGGGCGTAAAAAAGAAACAAAAAAAAAAAAAATTTAACATTGGGGTTTTTATCTAAATCGCTGGTCTGCGGCGGGTAGGGGGGGGCATTCCTCGTACTTGCCATTCCTGCTCGTGGGAATGGTGCGCCGGTGGCCCCGGCTGCGAATCCCACCACGGATGTCCAGTGTTCTTTAGTTTATATCCCTTTACCCCTTCCACTTACTCTCTGGAGATTAGGTTTAGGGCGGTGAAGACTGTAGGGTTAGGCATGTTTAGTTGCTCTTAAAAAAATGCCATTTTTAAACTATTTCATAACGTCATAATCCAAACAAGTTTTGACACAAAAATTCCATATTTAAAATTTGTTGTTATAAAATCAGCTTCACCAATGTAGGTTATTTTACCATATAATTCACTAACACATAATGCAAAATTCTAAAAATCTTTTACAAAAAATGAGGGCATGCTTGTGTAGCTGCAGGTTTTTGCTTTCAATTATATATAAGTGTTTTTGTACGTATTGATTTTACAGAAAAGGAGAATCGACAGTTTTCAAGGCTCACACAGCAACGTCAGAAGTGTTCAATTTCCCATGGATGGCCAGTATTTATTAACATGTCAGATGCATTTAAAACTATAAGGTAATTATTATATTTAGTGGCAAGAACAGACAAAAGTTCCATACTCAAATATAACAGGAGAGAAGTTAGACAAATTTAGCCGACTCCTGCTTAGAGCAACGTTTGGCCATATGGGTGGGAGTTTAACCATCTGATGTTTAAACATAGCGTATAGTTACAACATTTGATGTACGAGGGCAGGTTGTTCCAATCAATGATGCCATTTAAAAAAAGGAGGTTATAACATCTTAGTTTTATAGGTTAACCAAGTTTTAAATCCGGTTCTGTTGTCACCATGGAAAGTACAAGTGCAGTACATTTTATATGGGAACAACAAAAGTGCAGCGTTTCTAGCTGTGTTGTCTTAAAATTTGGAGGCGATTCAACACAAAACGTTGGCACCCCCATGCAATCGTCTCTTTTAGTGTAGACAATTTTAAGCACTGGCGACACAACTTTGACAACGGATATAAGTAGAGACATGACCTTTCTTTGCAAAAAATCAGAAAATCCATTGTGGGAATTTGCCATAGAAGTCTACATTGTTCATAATTTGTATGTTATAGCGCCACCTCCTCTATAGGCCATTCCTCTATAGACAGACATGTTAAAACTAGAATGTTTAAAAAAAATCTATTTGGCCAACAAATAATGTGAAATTTCGCCAAATTTACACAGAATGAAGTCAGGGGGTTACAAAATTATCCCAAAGTTGGTGTCAAAAGTGTGTGCATTGATATTTTTTGTTTTAATGTTGGTGTGTTTTTTTAGTAAATAATATATGAGACTCAAACAGCTGTGTCAAGAAGGTCGATTTAAGTGATATGATGGAAGCATGTTGATGCACTCTATTACCCATGTGATTCTTCAACAGGTATGGACAGTTCATAGACCCGCTTCCAAGTTTTCCCTCATAAGCACGCCAATGGGTGACGGTGGCGAAAATATGGTCGCCAGATGTATGAGCTTAATGGATCAGGCAGTGATTGACAAACACTGTGGAATTTTGGTGAAAGATGGGAAGAACCAGCAAGGACTGCATACACACATTCTTTGAGCATGGCGGCGGGTAGGTTGCTTGGATTTGACACTATTACAATCAGGTTGTGTACAGGGGAATTTCCATGCAAATTTCAAAACAATAACAACACCAGTATCAACATAGAAGTGTTGTACATGAAAAACTAAAAAAATAATACCATACTGACCCGGGTATAGTCCCACCCTTTTTTCATAAGCTGAAAATACCTTGAAATTTTTGGGGGTGGATAATGCATGAATTCTTGCCCAAAGCTGGAGTTGAAAATGTCTTGGCTTACAGTACGCACAAACATATACAAGCACTTCAAAGGTGCAACGAGAGATTTCACATAACAGGTGTCCCTAAAAAGTGTGAAAATTATGATTTTTGCATGAATGTAGTGCTCTCTATTCAAAAATATCCACACATGAAAGGGGAAAACTGAGATTTATTTCTTTGGTACAAAAAATGTAAAATTTCTAATTTACTCTAGGAGCAAATACTAAAATCAGCCTGTCTTATATTGAAATTAAGCAAAAGAATATCATCTTTTGTTATCACTTTCAAGACTTTTCTCTAGCTACAGACAAAGGTAGAAATTCTATTGGGTGTCTTATCTATATGAAATCAATATATAATGCACATAATCTGGATGCCCCAAAATTTCTCGTTGCACCTTTCAACTTCCAAATTTGGAAGCTTGAAAATTGCATTTTTTTGATAGCACATAGTTTCCACTCTTTATTCTGAAGTGAGTTTCATCTTCTTTGATGTAAGGCATGACTAACTTGAGAAGTGACATTTGTCAGCAAACGAAAACCAAAATAGTCACGAGAATTGAACCAATTTGCCATCTGATACGGGGGAAGCCATATTTGATTTGGCACCCTCTCTATGACCTCCCAACATAAATATTTTGTAATCAGATTGTGATTATCATACTATGAAATCTTTCCTGAAATCTATTTGAAAAATTGGGAATTTTAACCAAATGGGTATTAGACCAGATAGATATTAGACCAGATGGATATTAGACCAGATAGATATTAGACCAGATGGATATTAGACCAAATGGTCATTATACCAGATGGGCATTAGACCAGATTTACATTAGACCAAATGGATTTGAGACCAAATGGATATTAGAAGAGCTGGACATTAGACCAAATGGATTTTGAACAGATGGATATTAGACCAAATAGGTATCAGACCAAATGGTGTTTGTGGTTATTAGACCAAAAGATAGTAGACAAATTGGGTGTTAGACGTATTGGATGTTGGACATTTTGGTTCTTAGATATATTGGAAGTTAGATTAAATGGTTATTAGACAAATTGGTATTATACAATATGGGTTTAGACAAATTGAAAATCAGAAAAGATGGTATTACACCAAATTGGATTAGACCAAATGGCAATAAACCAAGATTACCGGGCGTGTGAAGTTAATTTTTAGGTGGTCCGTTTTAGGGCTGAACTTCTGATTAGATTAGATAACGGATCAGTAGCAAGCTTCATCAGCAAAAATATTGGACAAGCAAAAATGACTACCGATCATTTACCAATAACATCTTCTGAATTAAAAGGAGATACAATGCAAACTAATTCTTTAATTGAAAATCAGAAGTTAACACAAATGGGTAACTAAGCATTTTTGTTTTCCACTTATTAAATGAGAAAATAAAGACCTTCATAAGACTGATTCCGAGCATTTTCTGTTTACTCTCTAATAAAAGCCTACAAGGCATTGGATTTTCTGAAAGGGGGCACTTATTAGAGGCAAATTTTCAATTAAAAAAAAAATTCTATGTGAGTTTAACAATCATGGCAAAAATTTTGAAATACAAGTTATTCTTTCTCCTCCCCAGTTTTGTACACAATGTAGCATTCCATCCAAGCGGTACCTGTATAGCAGCGGGCGGCACAGATAGCACAGTCAAAGTATGGGACATACGCATGAACAAGTTATTACAACATTATCAAGGTAAGCATTTAATGTGTATCATTGTGTGAATGTAACAAGGTCATGTGCAATAGCTGCCATGTCAATACCTGCCAACCATCCCCATTTAATTGGAATTATCCCGATTTTCAACTTTTCAAAAGCTAAAAAATTGGGATATCCCGATTTCCAGCTTTCCGAGTGTGAGAAAAAAACTATTAAAAATACTATTAAAAAACTATTTAAAAAAAACTCAATCGATAGTGAACTTCATATGCTCCGTCTGGGGAAAAATATTTTTTAGAGGGCGCTGTTACGCTGTATATGCTCGTTTGTGTACCGATTGTGTGACGAGGGGAAACGCTAGGCATGAGACTACCATCACCATTTTGTTTCTATGACACTACTGATTGAGTTGACAGGTCATATTTCCTTCCAAGATTTACAAGTTTAAGCGTGTGATTTATTTGTAACGCAAAATGGAGAAAAAACAGAAAGTCAAGCAGAAGTTTAAGGATGATTATAAAAAAAAATTTACTTGTATATCGTCATCCAAGAAGGGAATGTACTACGCGTTTTGCACGGTATGCAGGCCCGACATAAGCATCGGAAGCGGTGGTGCAAACGACATAACGACACACATCGGAAAAACTAAACATATAAACAATGCTAAGGCTGAAGACAAAGCCGTTAATTGTAGGTATAGTAACTCATTTCAATTAGCAGATCTACATGTACATGCATTTTAACTTTTCCAGCCAGAAGTGTGTCTGATTTGGTATGTGATACAATGTACTTTAACCAGTGACCAGATTTTTTTGGGTAAAATATGCACAATTTATGTGAGTTTTAGAGGTTAAAAAATAGCCTTTCCTAGTGCCATTAAAATGCCAAAATCCAGGAGCTTCAGGGGGCTCCGCCCCCTGGGCCCCCGCAAGGGGCGCTGCCCCTAGACCCCGCGGGGGGCCTAGGCGCCCCCCGGCCATTGGATGCTCCGCTCTACTGCATTCCTATTTCTGACTTACAATGTTGGCAGGTATGCATGTGATACATCTGTGTGCTGCCAGTTTGGATAGCTCTCACTTTATCTTTCCTTGAGTCAGTGGCTCTTGAAATGGTCTTCAGGCTACTGTGTCGCCTGAAGAACCATTTCAAGAGCCACTGACCAAAGACTTAGCATAATAGTATGTGTGATGGGAATTTCTGACAAATGGCAGCTATTGCACTTAAGACCTTGTTGCACTCACATGACCGTATGTTGTCTGTGTTATGTTATTGTGTGTGCACAAAGAATGTTGATGTGTGATTTCTACAATCAACTAGGAATGTACATGAAACGTAGATGTTATGAGTTGTAAGATAATGTTTGTGTTTAACCCAAACTCCCTACTGAATGGGATCGATTACTGAAAGGCACAGAGCAGCACAAAATTCATCAAATGACTCTAGAGCACAGAACAGTACATGACCTTTTGTGCACTTCTAAGAGAGGCCCAGTATAAGGGTTTACTACAAGAAGGCCCCATCTGCAATAGCTGCCATTTGTCAGTTGTAGTGTTATTAATTGTTATACCTGCCAAATCTGACACCTGGCAGCTATTGCAGATGGACCATTTTTGCCATAAAATATATAATCTGCATATAGAATGAGTTACTTGAGAGCATAAAACAACACATGTTTCCATCTTGGGTGGCTTACTTAGAGAATAAAGATATGATTTTTTTTAATCAGTCCTCTATCTACATCCGATTGAACCCAAGGTATAGACCATTATTTTAGGTGGAAGAACGAGGCCGCAGTTTACATTATTTAGCCCCTATTTTGCCAAACGTAGGCTTCATTTCTGACTTGAATTTTGTGATGTTCATCACATGCATGGCATGAATTATGATGATCAATTCATGATGATACGCGGATCAGAATTCATCATGTTCAACTGAAATTAATCTGTGAATCCCAAGAGAGTCGCAATTTTGACTGGTCACTGCAGTATGGTGCATTTTATTTTTAAAAAAGTCTGAAGTATGGTATGCCCTAGACTAGTTTCAGTGTGTTTATTTTCACAATTTGTGATGACATGATCCAGGACCATGATCTGGGACACTGACAGTTCGCTTGACAAATAAAAGTAGTTCCGGCGTATGTCTGCTTGGTGATCTGCCCAGCAACCATTGTGTGTATTAGTTGGATTTAATTGACGAATTGAACCCAGGCATCAGCCAATGAAATTGCTTACATTTTCACAGCTGTTTAAGAATGGACAGCATAAAATACATAACCCCATTACTGGACAACATAAAACACCATACCCCATATCAATAAGTAATTTACATAACACTGACCTCATTTGACACATATTCAATAAATTGGTGTTTTGTACTTAGGGGAAATTGTCCTATGAAACACCAAACTGACTCGGATGCAGTAAGTTCCTCGAGTGTAAAATGTCACAGCATAGTAGTAGAAGGCAATTCACTCAGAAGTGCAAAATGCTATTGATTTTCAACAAGGCCTAGGGTATTCACACAACAATCAGCCATATAGCCATTTCCCATTGCTTTTTCGCCAATCCTAACCTCAGCCTTGATTAAATTGCTTTGTGGTTTAATCTTCCCTGTATAAAACCCTATCAAATTCTTGCAAATGTGAGAAAAAGCCTGCCAGATTGAACAAGGTGATCTACCTGAGCTGAATTTATTGAACTTGCTAGTGGAAGCATGGAACATAGGCCAGGTAAAATCGGAGACCTCAAGTTAGGTGTTTAATAGGGTAAATTCTTATCATGGATTACTATTTTTTAGCTTAGGGAGGGGGAATATGCTCCAGTCCTTGCATGATCTCTGCTAAATATGATCCATGACGTTATTGTCATCAGACGTGTGAACCAATGAATGAAGTTGGTAGAGCACTTTCAACAAGGCTACCCTAACCCTCACCATAACCCAAATTCGAACCATATCCAGAACACAAATCCTAACCCTAATACTAAGCTAACCCTTACCCTAACCCTTGGCAATGAAATAGTCACTGTGGCTGCTCAAACAACTGTTGTGTGAGCTGGATTGAAGCTGGATACTAAAACTGGAGATGCTTAGACCCAAAGAGGCTATTCACTATTCAGGGGTGTAATTACCTCATTTTCAAACATCTTGAACCCTTAAAATTGTACAGTATTTTTTGTTTAAAATGTCAAGATTTTCTCAGAAGTTTTCCACTTGGCACAAAAACAGCTATCACTCAAATGTCTCTAGTGACAACTTTGTTCTTGGCCCAGTAGCCACTTCCTTTCAAGAAATTAGTAAATTAAAGCAATAACAGCACATTTTTGAAGAGCACCCTCAATTTTCAAAATTTGATTTTTTTTTTTCACAGTTGCGTTGGTAATTGTCTAGTAAACTATACCTGCGAGAGGTAATTGCTCAAAAATGCGTATTTGTCATAAAAGAAGCGATTTTGAATTAGAATCGGGATCCCTGATTGCAATTTAATGGCGGAGCTGGAAACGCCAAAAAAATTTATGTCCGTCCATGATAAAATAGTGTCACCTCACAAAAATTATCTCTAGCATGCCTGAACACTTGCCTGAACTGACAGAACAACTAATGGATTAGCGTAGACAAGTACATTGCGCAATTTCCTGGCTATTTCATATTAGAAGGACATTTCCAGCAGCCGTTGAATTATCGGAGATCTCCGATATTAATTATTCTAATTACAAAATTCCTTCCTTTGTAGCACATATAGAGTTTTGAGCTCGACCATTCACAGGTATTGTTTACTAGTCAATTACCAATGCAAATGTGCAAAAATCTCCAAACATCCAGAAGATTGGGGCACCCATCAAAAAATGTGCTATTTTGTGCTACTTGGCTGAGTTAGGGTTAATATACATTTATGACCAATGAGTTCAAAAACATCGTAAGTTACGTTGAGTCCATTTTAATATAAGGAGGTTTTGCGATAGGTTAAACACCTAAGTAGATCATTGTTTGATTGGAGGATTACAGGTCACATGTCATTCAATAAATTAATTATTGCATGTTTACGTCACAAATTGTATTTTTTGACAGATTGCAAAATTGTAATGTCTATCTGGGCGTCTTGTCTTGATATCTGTGTCGACAAAATGGTCGACATTTTGCCATATTTTTATTTCTGGAGGAGCGATTGAAGCCAAACCTGGGCATACTGTAGGAGATGTTATGACGTCTTGTGGACGCCTAAGGTCAGAAATACCTTTCAAACACAAATAAATGAGCCTTGTGCACAAGTGATCTAAATTTTATATAATAAAACAGTTTTAATGATCTTTACTTGATTTGGTTCAAGAATTTGGTATGTCCAAAAAAAAAAAATACATAAAATTACACAATTTAAGATTATTATACTTATAAAGAGTTCTAGTATCCTATGTTGAAGGCGTTGCAGTTCAACGATGATACGTCCTCACAGCGAAGACTCCAAAATGACAGTATGCAAAGTTCACATAATTTAACTCTTCAGGTAATATATTCCATGGGAATCTTCTCAGTCCTGAAGATAACTTTTGTCCAGCAGTTCAAGACGACAAGGTTAAATTAAGTCCCTCGACGACATAATCCACAGTATATCAGTCCAAGATAATCACCACGATTTCTATCTTCCCACAATTTGGAATCCTATTTTGATTCCCAGCACTTTTGGCTTCAAAGACGACAGTAGAATAATTACAGCAACTCTGCTCAATGGAATTATATATCCTGGCACTAGGTACTTGACACAGGTCTGCTCCTCAATGCAGAGTAAAACTAGCTATCTTCTAGCTACTTGTTACTAGTGGATGCTGGCATGGCAGAGAGTCCTTCCAGTGATGTGATAGTATTTAACTACTCACAGATAGATTCCCCTTTCTAACAATAATCATTACATCATTCTCATGCATAAACATAACCTTACACTAGCTGACCAATTGGAATTCATCACCCGAATTACATCACTTCATATATATAACTTTATGGGGGGGATTTCCCTAGATTCTGCAATGTTCTGATCTCAAAGCATAAACAAGTTGAGTCAGTTTCTAAGTTTAGCATTCTTTGGGAATTCCCATTTCCCTTATTGTGCAATCTATCTAACAGGTGCATCCTGCATAAACAACTCTAGGGAATCTCCTTTTCTCTCTTTTATAGTAAACAAAATACTTTTCCCGTGAGAAATCTTTTCAAATAAAATTGAGAAAATAATATTTTTAATCAGAAAAATGGAGGCCATATAACAGAGAGCACAAGCCCTTACTACACATGCCATTCAGGCCCTCAGGGTGCTCCCTTCGGTCTGTTATTAGGTAGGGAACAAAAAAAGGTCAACATTTTACTATATTTTTTTCTAGAAGAGCTATTGAAGCCAACTGAAACCTGGGCAATATTGTAGGCAGACACATGCCCCTACTACACATCATTGAAGCCCCAGGGGTGCAACACTAGCGGTATGAGGAACGCAGTGTATTTTTTAAACAATGTTTATCAATAGAATTGGTGATTTGATGTATGGGTGGGGATTCTGCACTGGTCTTTGGGAATTTGAGGTCAAGGGTCATTTAGGAGTCATTTGAGGTCATCATTGATTTAGTTCATGCTTTGATTGATTTAATGAAATATAAAAAGGGAAATTGTGAACGGCCACAAATGATATAATTGTTACTAGCGAGTTCAACGTACCAAAAAGTTCATCAACCCATTGCTTGAACTTCCACCTGTTACTTTGTATAATTATGTGTTCTGTTAATGCGACCATTACAGTATCAGTTTTGGTTGATAATGTAATAACTTTTGGAAGAGGAACTGTGTACGCCAAAACAAGTAAATCTAGATAGTATTAAGTTTTGGACCTTGTATATCTCTTGCACTCATCAATTTGGGTATTAAAAGTAACACTAGTGGTGTTACACAATATAGGACCTGAAAGAGGGAATCAATTTCGTCGCCTACATCACAAACTGTCTTATCTGACGAAATGTCGTTTTCGAGGAAAATTTGCCCATTGAAATTCTACCGGGAGATTTCACGTTTGTACTGTGGAATTAAACATTGCAATTTACTTTTTTAATTTTGCATTATGAAGAAAACATTCTGAAGTTAAAGTTTTAACCTTGCTGAGTTTTGAAAGTGTGATTGTATTCCTGATATAAAGCTACAAAGTCATAAGTCTGTATGTGAAATGCAAACAAGTCGTATTTTTCACATACGACGCTAATTTCACCGTTATATATTTCAATGCGTTCAGATAGATCTCTATGTGAAAAGCGTAAACAGCTTGTTTTACGAACAGCGTTAATTATATGCCTATTGAAATTATGTGTAAATGAAACATACAACAGTATGTGAAATTGTGATATACAGTTTTGAGCTTATTGATAAAAATTCTTAATTAATATCTCACTAATTAGGTCACTTTCAAGATTGTAACTTTGTGCATGTATAGACCATTACATTATAAGTACATATGCAAAGTATCTCAAAAAAATAAAAAATGTCAGATAAGACAGTATGTGATGTGGGCGACGATTTTTAGTGTCATTCTTATACCAATAGTTGTCATGTAGGAGTCATTTGAGGCCATTATGATTTAGGGCATTCTTTTTTTCATACATGCTTTGATCGATTTGATGAAATATGGAACGGAAAATGTTGACAATTGTGAACGGCCGCAAATGGTATGATTGTTACTAGTAAGTTCAATGTACCTGAAAGTTCACTAACCTATTGTTTGCACTTACACCTGTTACTTTGAATATGTGTTCTGTTTATGCTACCATTACAGTATCAGTTTTGGTTGATAATGTGATAATGACTTCTTAGTAACCCAAAATTAAATGATTTTGTGACCAATCTGCAAAAAAATTGTCTAGTTCTACAGGAAAAAAAAGATGCCGCCAGTGCAGGATGGCTGTCGAACATGGTAAATTCATAGAACAGGCATAAATCAATTGAAAAAAGTGATACAAATTAAAAAAACTGTAATATATTTTCGGTTATTGCCAATACATACATGGCATTTCCATGGTGCTACCATTTTCCAAATCCAAGATGGCAGCCAATATGGCTGCCAAATCCTTGGAAATTTACACCAAAGCAGATATAACTACGAAAAAGAGCACATATCATAGGAAGTAGTGACAAGCATTCTTAGTAATTCCAAGAGATAACCTTCATTGAATCTTGGTACAAAGTATCAGGGTGCAGGGTGGAGAACTTGGATTTTTTTTCAAAATGGCATACAAAACTGGCCACCACCGAACGAAATGGTTATTATTTTTAAAATTCATAGAACAGGCATAAATCAGTTTTAAAAACTGATACAAGTTCCAATAAAGTGTGATATAATATATTTTAACACATACATGGCATTTTGATGCTGCTAGCATATTCAAATCATTGATTAGGTCCTCTTCATTCATCACTATGGCTTCTCCAATTAATTCATCACCTGGGCTTCACCATATCATTCATAGCTTCTCCATTTCATTCTTCACTATGGCTTCTCCATTTGAGAGACGCATATCTATACATCCCCGTGCATGAATCCTCTAAGAAATGGCTCCGTGTCATAGTTCTTCAGCCTGTTGACTGCTCCACGGACCTTCACCAGAATTGTCAAGATGGTAGCGGAGTTCCTCAGCAGAGCAGCAGGATATTCTTCGTCTGTCTAGATGATTGGCTGCTGGTAGCGCCCTCCATTCAGAGGAGGTTCTGGACCTAAGGTTATTCGGTTTTATTGTCAAGTCAATCCTCTGGCCCTTCCAGAACCCCCAATAATTTTTTTTTGGGAGACTGGATTTTCAGTTGGCAAAGGTGAGACCCTCTCAAGACAGAGTGGCCTCAGTCATGGCATGTGCCCAGACAATTTGGAGAGTAGGTTGGTCCTATCCAGGCTGTGGCTTTGACCGTCGAGACTACTTGCCAGTCTCATTAAAATGGTTCCCACTGCAGCATGCAGACTATATACGAGGGGAATTCAGGATATCCTGGACCACGGACACTATAGGATGAAGTTCCTTAACTACGTCTCAGAGAGTTTATCTCCGAGACATTCTAGTGTGGAGAGGAGATGTTGCTACTGCAGCACTGTGTGCCAGTAGAAAGTGGGCACAATTAAGAGCTAAGTCAATTGATGCAAGGCGGGGATATTCTATTACTGGTGCCTACCTTCCCTTTCCTTCTTTCCTGAGACTACCAACGGGATACTGTGCAAAAGTAAGGTTGCGGAGGGTAACTATCGATAGCAGGCGCGGATCTAGGGAGGGGGGCGGAGGGGGGGCGCGCCTCCCAGTAATCCCGCAAAATCTTGCAAAATCAGCCCATTTTGGACAAGTTTAGCCTTTCAGCCCCCGGTAATTTTGACGTTTTTCAAATCCTGGATCCGCCCCTGGATAGCACATTTTAGAAGTCAGAGGGGGATCCGATCCACTAACGTTTGATACCTACCCTCCATGACCTAACAACCCACCCAGAATGTTTTTCTCATCTGCAAGAGGTCTCGGGAAGGTTTATTCTTCTACAAATTGGAGAAACGATTTGGGTTAAGGACGTTGCACGTGTAGTGGCGGTGATTCGCCCGAAATTTGTTTTAATGGGCCATTCTTCAAAAAAGTAAACCTTTTTGATAAAAAATGAAGTTAATGGTATTGCAAATTTCTTTACATTATCATGTTAACCATCCTTCCAAGTTTCCTGCATGATATTTTTAAACAATATGTTCAACTCAAACACTCTCATTTGCATAAATGAATGTGTTTAATATTTTGGGATAAAAAAGTGAGATTATTACACCATTTTGCTTCTTTAGTTTTATAATGAATAGCTATTCATTAGGGATTCAAACAGAGTGGTTCATCACAAATCAACAACTCTGCATCCAATGCGTCCGGTACTTTTATCCCGCTCGGGCGGCTAAAACAACGAAAATTCTTATGAAAACTTATTAATATCGTATAGAGGAACATAATTATAACACTTAATGTTCCCAGTTCGACAGAAATCTTTCCTAGTAATATTTTAGCAAAATCTAAAGGCAAAACGATAGTTTTGGTTTGTTTGTTGCTTTGCAGTTTGCACCTGTGTCCTTGCGCGTACTCCGAGTTCTAAACGTGATGAACAGCGCGTCGACTTAAGCGTACCGCGTAAACGCACTTCCGTGAACACTGCGTCGGGCGTGACGCGCTGATTTGCATATCAACTGTGGGTTGATAACGAATCAACAACGGTACGCTCCTGTATATAAGATACGGTGAGTTGTTGAATTCTGTTTGAAATACTGCTTAAAGTATGACGTGGACTTCAATTTTCAAAATTATGTTGAAAAATTATAACTTTATAGAAAATAGACAAGTAATTAACAAAGAATGTTAATTGACTTTGGCATGTCACACACGTGACCAAAGAGACAAAGAAGTTTTTATTACTAGAAAACCACTGTCTCAGTAATGTTCATATTTCATGTCAAAAGCCAGTTTATATGTACCTTCTGTTATACAAAATAAATGGTTTAGATCTTTCTCCTTTCAAAAGTTATTGATGTGCTAATTACTGTCACACACGTGACCGGCACTCACCATTTTAGTATTTGAAGGACATAAATTTCTGGTCATATTGAAGAAGGTAGCAGTATTATCTTTTATTATCAGTTAAAATATGAATATGATCAGTTTAAACAAGAACACAACAATTTTAATAAAGACTTGATTTAAACTTGATTTCCATGTGTCTTTTGAGAGTTTGGGGGGTGAAGTTGCCAAATTTAGCAGACTTGCACTATTTCAACACAGGAAATCTGCATACTAGGAGTAGCATTGCTCTTTGCAAGTTATTACTAATGACATTGTACTGAAAGTGCTTGAAATAGTTGAGAATATGGAAATACACAAGATTTTATTAAAACTTCATTTTTGGTGCACATTAACAATGGTCACCAATTTTGTGTTATAAGTCAATGGAGATGTCACACACGTAACCACCAATGTCACACACGTGACCGGACTTAGTGATATAAATTTGTATTAACAAGTAAAGTTTGCTTGTTGCTTTTAATTACCAACATTGTTGTAATGACAAAGTACCAATGCCTTTCTGAAATAAATACCTGTGTATCCTCTAATAAACGGCCCGGGGGCGGTGCATTTTCTAAAAGGGGGGCGTTTATTCGGGGTGAATTTTCAGATGTAATATTTACCTTTAAATGAGTGTTTTCAGCCGATCCATTAGCGTCTTTGTGGTAGAACTGAAGGTAAGTTTGCAAAGTACTTCTAGTCCTCCAGCTGGCTTGGAGTATCGCCGTTTCCCTGTTACTGTCACTGTTATTGTGCCCTTATTTTTTAAGAAAAACCAACAAATTTTTGATTTTTCCCTGCTGCAAGTTCAGATTGGTGCGGAAAGCGCTAAGCCCTTTTCCCGTGTGTTTGGTATCACTATCATTAGAAAATAGACATTAAGATCCGTCTAAAAAACACTGTCATCGCCAATCATCTGAAAAAATGCTAATAAATTTCACAAAATCTGTAAATACTGCCGAAAAATGCTATTGTACAAGCTTTTTCCTTCATTTTTTTTTCAATTTTGAGAAAAAATAGTATTGAGAGCGTTTTGAGACAGGTCATCCCAACCTGCCTCACGCGAACCCGGAAATAGATCGTTTGTGCAGCGGGGTCATGCAGCGAAATTGTGAAGTAGCGTGTTTTGAAACGATGATTTCGTGCTGCACATAAAATCATTTAAAATGCTTTTTTTTACAAATCTGAATATAGTTTCAGATAAAATATACTTTTATTTGCACTAGCATGTGGTACCATTGCTAAACTAGCAGAATTAATGCAACTAGAGCATTCTCCCAGAGTATAAGTTTTTGCCGTGTTCATACTGTTGTGCTGGCGATCACGGCCTGAGTCAGTCTGACTGTCATCACTATAATGTATCCATACATGTACTTTTTTTTTTGGGGGGGGGCATTTATTGGAGGGTTCTTTTTCAGCACCAAAACATGGGGGGGGGGGGGGGGCGTTTATTAGAGGGGGGGGGGGGGCGTTTATAGAGGATTATGTATAAGAATGTGGAGTACTTTACTAATGACAGAATTTTTGCTGTTGAAGTTGGAATTCTAAAAACCCTTTCTTGTCTGAGGCACAAACGTAACAGCTTTTATTGCCCCCCTCATGACAAAATAAATCATCTGGGGAAGTGGAAACGTTTTTTTGGTTATGTCGGTCCTAAAGGTTATTCATTTATCATAAAGTTATAACAGATTGGTTATATTGGCTAAACGGCATTGGGTTGAAATCAAAATTTCCCATTTTTTTTTTTTAAAAAATCAAAAGTAATGTTTTCACGAAGAATGGCCCTAATGTGGTATTAGGTCTTGTTGAGGCCCATATGAGACATATTTTGCCTAGTGTGGCCTACTAGCCTTGCCCTAGCTATCCTAACGTATGTTAAGCACTTTTTATTCTGGATTGTTCATAATGCAGCTAGAGCCAAATTTTCTTTCTTCTAGCCCCCTCAATTATCACATAAATATCGTCCAATCATTGCGGCTGCATTTCATAGGTGCAGTCTAGGCTGAATCGTGCCAATTCGAAAGATGAAATACTATAATTTCTCATTTTCCAATTTCCAGAAATTCTGCACGTTGGTTTGGTGTCTAAGTTTACTGGCATGCACGCTCCATTCAACTTGACTGTGAAGTTGGCAACTGTGCCATCATTACGTTTTTTCAGTAACTTCAATGGTTCAAGACTTAGTACATTTGTGTAAAAGACACAGAAGATTCAAGACCGGAATAGAGTGGGATTGGTAAGGGTTGACTGTCAATGGTCATAGGTTTTTAAACAACCATATATAGGCTGGTGTGTGATGTGTTAAGTATGTTAACAACAGACTTTGAAATCATGTTACATGTTAAACGTGATATATATATCATCCTTTTATAGGAATGCTTATCACTAATTCTTATGATATCTGCTTCTGGTGAACATCCCACACGTTATTCTATTTTGTGTCAATTTTTCCAAGATTTGGCAGCCTGTTGCCGCCATCTTGGTTTTTGAATGCTATCAGCATGGAAGTTCATACATGTGAAAATATATTTATCACAGTAATTTTTTTTGTCACTTGTATCACTTTTGTTTTTTTGACTGATTTAATAGGTCTTTTCTATGAATTGTTTTTTTTTTTACCATGTTGGCGGTCCATTTTGGATGCCATTTTGAAAAAATAATTCCAAGTTTCCCCACCCCTGCACTCGGAATTTTTTTTGGTAAATAATCTATACACCTTTACCTACTCAAATGAATCAAATCATTTTGAAAACGATGCTTTACACTTTTTTTCCGCAGATGAATCGTATATAGTTTGGGTTACTTAGAGAGAGGACCGGCTTAAACCAGTAAATCTAGATAGTATTGAATTACTTTTGGACCTTGCCACTCAATTTTGGGTATTAAAGTACATAGTGGTGTTACACATATAGGACCTGAAGAGAGAATCATATTTAGTGTCAGGTCAGGTTTTCTCAAGCCTGCTACGGGATCCTTGTAACCAGTACTACCTGTCCCAGGCCGAGTCGTCGGCGGCTAACAACCGACTCCCCACTCGGATTGTAAGGAATCTGATGAGTAGTGTAGCTGGTTACCCTGGTAGAATAAAAAAGATCTACTACAAGGGCGTCAGCTCTGGAGAGCTCATGGCGGCCATCCACATCAGGCTGCCTTGCATGGCGGCCAAAGTTGCCCAAAGGCTAGGCCCCACCGCCGATAACTGTGGATTGACGTTAGGAAGGTCATCCTGTCAATTATCTTTTGCTCCAATAAAATCCTCACACAGCATATTGCTGAGTGTGAGGTGAATCCGGCACCCTCGTTTACGGGACAAACCGGATTTAAAACTTTGGTCTAACTAACTAACTGTCATGTTTTACAATAGTTGTTGAAACTCACTTGTTGTTGCATCAGTTGGTATCATGAAGTCTTTTTAACCTCTTTTCTGGTCATTTTAAAGGCTACTTAGTTATTTTATCACCAATGTTAGGCCCTTATGCATGGGGTTGGGGTGCAAAGTCCGCACCCCCCACCCCAAATTCACAAAATGGCAAAAAGGTCCACTTTTTTGGCAATTTTTTTTGATAAAAAGGTCAATCTTTAGAGGGAATTTTGACAAAAAGTCCCACTTTTTGGTGATGAGATTGTTCAAAACGTCCAAAAAAGGACCATTTAAGGGGGTTAAGGTCCACTTTTACCAAAAAAGGTCCACTTTTCAAAAGTTCCGCCCTCCCCAAAAAAATCCTGCATACGGTCCCCTGCCAAGTTTTGCCAAAATGAAGTTGGATATTGGAATGGTGTATTCCTGTGTGTGTGTGCCGTGCATGCATGTGTGCACGCGTGTGTGCATGCGTGCATGTGTAAGTGGTGAGTGTTCTTCTTTATTTTATATGAACACAACTAGTTTGCAAATGGCACTGCAAATAGATATTTTGCAAGCCTTGATCATTTATCAAGCTCCAGTTTACATTTATATGGCCGTGAATGTCATGATGTGCTGGCCTGTCCAATTGTTTAAAGTTACTTCAAATTTTTGGTGCCATTTGAAAAATTTCAAAGTTGAGTCCTAATTGCAACCAAATTTGATGAAATATGGCAATCTGCAGTGTTAATTGGTTAGGACTGAGGTTAAAAGGTAATTACTCCAAGGTGCCAAGGTTAACTGATGTCAAATTGGTGAGAATGGGGCTAAAAGGTTTAAAGTTCTCCACGCTGATTACTAACATGTTTCGTGTTTGGAGGAACGCCATTGCCAAATCCTTAAATTCTGAAATTTCTATAAATAAATTGCTGGTTTTTTAATGAAAAAAATAGTCGGTATTGTATTACAACAGCCCATATCTTACTGTACAAAATTCCCTGTAGCCATAAACAACCAATAGTTAGCTTGTAGCATCAAAATGGAAAAGAATTCAGCCTAAAATATTTTACATATAGATGAGAAAAATACAAGGTTTCTAATGATACCAAATCTCAGGTTTGATCGTGTGAGTGGCGTGGTCAAGGCGGAGAATCGGGTGGTGTCTCTTAAAAGTTGGCGTGAAAGTTTTGGTCTAAAGGCAGGTGTCACTAGAGATCAGTGGATCACTAGTTTTTAAGCTTCACCTTGGGATCTTGACAACATATTCAATTTATTGGGCCGAGCTCAGGTATTGCATTTTTTTTTCATTATATGAATTTGTTTTACGCCTTTAATAATAAGTCACTTTAACTGACAGGCCCCCATCATACCTTACGATGGTCTAAATTTATATGTGTTGAATAGTAATTCTGATGGTGCAAGATAAAGGCTTTTTGTCTTTCTTCTGATATTAACACACAAACGGCTTGTTATTCCTTGTACAAGCGTAGATTTGCCGACAGAATCATTCAACGTAATTGGTCATAGGCTCTGGAAAAAGCTTCCTGTTCATATTAGAGAGGCAACCTCCACCAGTGTCCTCTAAGACGGCTTTTTAAACAAACTTATTTCCTGATGTTTAATAATGTTGTTAAGGTTGCTTTTGTTAGTTTTCCTTATTATGCTGTATGTCATTTGTATATATTATAATCATCGGTGTAGCCGCATGATAGACTTCTTCCTCTCGATGTTCTGGCTGCGGTGCGTGGGTCTTTCGGGCTGTGGGTGGTCCCGGGCGTCAAAATGCGACTAGTGCCAACGCTGGGCCGATAGTGACCATGATTAATTTTGATAATCTTCCGTCCTATATTAACAATACACATGCTGGGAAACCAATAAAACAACACTTCTTCAATAATCTACGCTCTCTTGAAACTTTGGTGTCCAAATACTGCCACCACTGTGGGATCATCCCAATCCCCCGTAACTTTCATTGAATTTTAACAGAACGCTTCCTAAGCACGTTTGTCGGTGCGCACCCTGGTACGCGACAGAAGCCGCATGCGACACGCCCACTAGGTAACCCTTCTTGGTACCAATTACGGGGGCCCGCCATGTTCGTCGAATAACACGGCAAAATGCCCGCGGGACGCCAAGTATTCAGGCTAATTATGTACCCCGTAAGTAGGTAGCGTTCAAGTGTTACGGGGCACAGAATTCCGGTCATGGTCATGTCATTTTGCATCGATCATTTCAAGAACGTGTTTGTTTTTATTTACCTACGGATGCTAATTCTTCTGCGGGTGGAAGTAGATTTTCATCAATAAATGGATTGATTAACTAAAGGTGTGGATATTGTCCACACCGAGAGTACAGCCGCGCTGTTGGAATAAAGATTTTCAGGTCAGTTAAGCATTAGGTAATCGCTTGATCCAGTTGTCAGTACAGTAGCATATCATCCTGGGCCATGGCTGGTACATCAACTCATGTTGTACTTCGATTCGTTGGTAGGCAAAGAACAACTCGCGGAAATCTTGAAGATTGAAACAATTTTGTTGACGTCAGCCACGACGGAGATAATTAACAAACTGGATCTCTTTAAACGTCAGATCGGCGATAAAATCGTCATCTGACGAGGTGACGGTGTAGACAGGATTGTTATTTTTCGACAGAGACAATAGGCCCGTCATGAGCGGCCAGCTAAAGTTTAAAATGACCTGTGTTGTGATAGTAATATAGGACACAAGATTCTCAAACAAATAATAAAATTAGATTCTTGTTTTTCGTCCAATACCCA
Organism: Ophioderma brevispina; assembly: GCA_023653785.1. NCBI lineage: Eukaryota > Metazoa > Echinodermata > Ophiuroidea > Amphilepidida > Ophiodermatidae > Ophioderma > Ophioderma brevispina. The sequence goes on along the minus strand of JAMKCH010087700.1, from coordinate 54,064 downwards.
AATTTATGGTCCTCGCAGGAGTTTGAAAAATTATTGAGCTCGACTGCGTCGCGCCCAATATTTTTTCAACTCATAGGCTGACCAATAAATTTGGGTATTGGGGGAACTTAAAGAACCAATTTTAGACCAAAATTGGTCAGAAAACCACTGACCCAATTACATCAGGGGTAAATATTTTACCTTTGACCGGTCTACGTAGGGGGTCAATAGAGGTCAAAACAAAAATCTTTTGAGGCCTACTTCTCCTACAGTTTATGTGCGCTACGTACGAACATTCCGCATGGGCCTCGTCTTTGGTCAGTGGATACAGCTTGTACACAAATTAAATATCTAACTTATTAACCATTCAAAATTGTCGGTATTATCTATTAATATGCAAATTGCATAATCTCGCTCAAAATCGTCCAACCTGGATAGGATGGTGTCTGTGCAAAGTTGCGGATAATGTCAAGATGAATCATGTGACAGAATATTGGCCATATGGATCCGTGCAAGATATGCAATGAGCTAATTAATCTGCACAAACGCTATAACTCATTAAACAAATAAATATTGATGGTAAATTGTTTCACAACACCACAGAAAAGCTTATTTGCACATTTTGGGATCAAAAGGCAAATGGTTCATCTAGGGGCCAAATATAAAGAAGCTTAATTGACCTAAATACTATGATCATCTTGTAGGCATCATGAAAAGTGCAAAAGAGTCACAGGGACCTCGCTCTGTGAGCCATCGTTAAGGGGGCAAATGGCCAAAATACACAACAATATCAAAGTTGCTTATATTGCTACAAACACATATGTCATCTTGTAGTGCTAGTTCCCACTCATCCACGAACATAAAATAAAGTCTACATGGTAATTGTGTGCCATTTGGGAAACTTGATTATTGATGATAACCACTGTCATTGCATCTTTGTCTACTTCACTCAACCTGCCGGGCTAGTATACGGAGTCCTTCCAGTTTTTTTATGTTACTTAGATTATTTACCCTATTTATATGAATTTTAAAAAGTTTAACTCAATGTCAAAGTGAAATAATCATAAATCATGGCTATATTCTTGGGCCTGTAACAATAGATTGGGGTCAAAGGTCACATTGACATTGGCAAGTAGTCACCGCATGATATACTCGTGCTTTCTAAAGCACAATCGTGCCTAGTTAATTTTGTATTTAAGTTTGGTTATTAGGCGCTGGTGTTTCCTCTGTAGAGTGCATATAAATTGCATTTTATGATTATTTTAAACTAGAATAGGGTACATTGGAATGGGCACATATCTAAAACGCAACCACGGTGCAACTTTTTCCCAAAAAATCTTGCATAAGTTATAGCTTATTTTTGTAAAAAAATACTAGCCTACATTACTATAGTGAGTACCATAAGCTCTTTTGCCTGTGGCCATTAAAATAATTCCTCTTACCTTTCCATTCACGGTAAATAGACAGACCGAAAACTTTTAATGAGCTCTCACTTATTTTGAAATCTAATATAATCTCTTATGATGATGTAAGTGCACTGTATCACTGAATAATTAGATTGGGTCATTCCCCTTTAAGTACCAAATCACACTCTTTTCCGAATTGGTTACCGTTAAAACCCCATTATGGTTCTTAAGAGGAAAAAATGCGGACACAATCAGATTTAAGCACTGAGACCTTTCAACATTGCATTGAACAATACACTAGTCCTGATCATTTAGTTGAAATTTTTGATTTGTATATTTCGTCATTCTCAGCATGTTCAGCTGATTAAATTTATCAAATGTCTACTTCAAGAAACTTTACCAGGAAGTTGAAGAGGGGGCCCCTCTTGTGTTTGTTTTATTGGCTGCTCATTTTTTTTTATTACCCCCATGTCCCAATGCTTCATCCACTGATAACTGTGAAGGAGGCCCTCGCTCACCTTCATCAAGTATAGGTCCAATCAATTACTATCTATAATGCGCTGAGTGTTGGAAAGTTAACATTTCTTCTGACGTACATGCAGTGTTAACCGTATTCCCAGATTGATCCAAAAAGTTGTGTGATGTCATACTAATTGGCCTTGCAAACCTTGAGTGTTTCTGACGCAGGACTTTCCGCGATGATGAGTGTTACGGAGTTGATCACGTCCTAACCAAAATTTTTGACTCGGAACTGAAATAGTTGTTACCGCTGGGATATTGAAATGTAGATTTCAAAATATGGTAATGGAATTAAGTTTGGTGTTTGTATTGTCCAGAGTTTCCTTTAGTCGTTGAGTATTTTATGCTGTTGATAACGGGGCCCACTTCATAAATATTTGGTGATACCAGACAAAAGGAAGTTTGTCTATGTGTAAAAATGGAGTCACAATACTTCCAGGCTTGACAATGGTTTCAAATATATTGCCAACCTGACCAAACCCAAAGTATGGAACAAATCGGTTGTTAGACCCCAAAAGATAACACTGGAGTGGACTGCATATTTTGAACTTTGGAATGTTTGGATTCCATAATACTCCTGGTTAAAATCCTAGGTGTAACCCTCGTTGATAAGTTCTTGGAACTAATGTTTATTTAAAGGTCCATGGCCCGATCGCTAATTATAGCCTCGTCCCCAGGAAACCCCAAGAATTTTGGTCAAAATTTTGGTATCAGAAGAAAGCACTATTTTTGTCCCCCGCCAACTGTGTTGGCGAGAGGACTATGAAATGCTAGCCGTACCGTGCGTGTGTGTGTGCGTCCCTCACTATTCTTTGGAACTAAGCAAGTGTGGAAGTCCATCTTCGCACATAGATGTATCTCAATGGTGGTGGTGGGATCAAATTGGTTCATGTGGCATGGGTCCAAGGTCAAATGGGGTCAAAAATAGGGTCAAATTATGGGCAAAATAGGGCCTAAATCGCTATAATAACCGTTGTCAACACGATATCTTATGATATATAAGCAAGTATGGTGGTGTCCTCTTCGCACAATAGATGTCACTCAAGTAGGGTGCGGATGAGTTTTCGGCGGGGGTCATGTGGCATTGGTCCAAGGTCAAATGGGGTCAGAAAAAATGGCAAAAGGAGTTAAAAAATTGCTATAATTTATGACCTTCCCTGTTGTGGTGGATGATGAAACTTGGTGGGTGTGGTCAACATCAGTGCCAAAAATTTTTGAAGTCATTCAAGGTCCTCGAGGTCCATCCAAGTCAAATCACTTAACAGGTGGTAAGGGGTGAAAATTGGTGGGTGGTGGTCAACATTCAGTACCAACAATTTTGAGGTCATTTCAAGGTCATCCTAGGGCATCCAATGTCAAATCACTTAACATGTGGTAGGAGGATGAAAATTGGTGGGTGGGTCAACTTCAGTACCAAAAATTTTGAAGGTCATTTCAAGGTCATCCGAGTCATCCAAGGTCAAATCACTTAACATTGGTAGGAGTATGAATTGGTGGGTGTGATCATTCAGTACCAAAAATTTTGAAGGTCTTTCAGGTTCATCCGAGGTCATATCAGTTACCATGTGGTAGGAGGATGAAAATTGGTGGGTGTTGTCACTTCAGTACCAACATTGTTAAGGTCATTTCAAGGTCCGCCGAGGTCATCTCACTTAACATGTGGGAGGAGGATGAAAATTGGTGTGTGGTCAACATTCAGATCCAAAAAGTTTGGAAGGTCATTCATCAAGGTCAACCGAGGTCATCCAAGGTCAATCACTTAACCTGTGGGAGGAGATGAAAAAATTGGTGGGTGTGGTCAACATTCAGGTACAAAATGTGGGTCCATTTCAAGGTCATCCGAGGTCATCCAAGGTCAATCACTTAACCTATGGTAGGAGGATGAAAATTGGTGTGGTGTGGTCCATTCAGTACCAAAAATGTGGAAGTTCATTTTCAAGGTCAATCGCGAGGTCATCGCAAGGTCAAATCACTAACATGTGGTAGTAGGGGGGATGAAAATTGGTGGGTGGTGGTCAACATTCAGTACAAACATTTGGAATGTCATTTGCATGTCATCCGAGTCATCCAGGTCAAATCACTTAACGATTTGGTAGTGAAGGGTGAAAATTGGTGGTGTGATCAACATTCAGTACGCTAAATTGGAAGTCATTTCCAAAAGTCATCCGAGGTCATCCAAGGCCAAATCACTTAACTGTGGTAGGATGATGTAAGTTGGTGGGTGTGGTCAACATTCATTACCAAAAATGTTGAAGGTCATTTCAGTCATCCTAAGGTCATCCAAGGTCAAATTCACTTAACATGGTGTAGGAGGATGAAAATTGGTGGGTGTGGTCAACATTCATGTTTTGACAAACTTTGGAAGGTCATTTCAAGGTCATGTTGGGTCATCCTAATCCGAGGTCAAATCACTTACATGTGGTGGAGATGAACTTGGTGGTTCATCACAATCTTATCTTCCCCTGAGAGCTTAAAATTGTTGCTTCTTGTTCTTTAGCTACTGCCCTGGGCGGGGGACCTTTGGGGTTCGAGAACCGCCTTGTTTTCTCATTTGCCCTGTGGCAAATTTTACACAGTACTCTCTTGGGCTTACAAAATCAAGTTTTTTAGCTCTCCCACAACCGGATTGAAATAATCGGCGCGAAACTTACAAGATGGGATTTTGGGGTCAAGTCCATTCTATCAAAAGAAAACTTCATGTACTTAATCCTGGTCTCCCCCATCATCTCAAATGTACTTGAATTTTGTACTAAATGGCATTTGATTAATATTCTTAGAAAGAAAGCATAGCAATGATCGATGTCTTATACCCCTCTTTAGATATATTTTTCTCATTCTTGCTAAGGCATTATTTCATCAATTGTCCTTTTTGTGGCAAAAACTGTATAATGCGATTATCTCCACAGTTCCATTGAAGTTGATTTTTAATTTGTGGTGTTTCTGGATATAAAAACTATGATAACAGTCCTGGAAACCACTTAGTTGTGATTCTAACGACAGAATATGAAAACAGGTGGGAGGGAAGAAATCTGCTTACATAGCTGTTGTGATGAGAGGGATCAAAAATAATCTAAAACCTTGATTTTCTTTCCATTTTTGATAATATGCTAGAACACATGCAAAACATCGAAGTATCCAATTCCCTGCTAAGTAAGTAAATATCTTACACTCACATGATTTTGTAGCTTTATATTACAGGTTAGTATTTTTTTGGTGTGGCTTAATTCTAATTGTCTACCAACACCCCTATCTTACCCCCCCCCCTTCCCCGAGAAGTGCATATAAATAGTCTTGCGGGTTTTAGGGTTAGAGCCTCGTTTGGCGGTTGCAGAGTTGCTTCCAACTTGCTCGTATTCTTCTGATGCATTTATAATTCACTGATCAGTGTTCCAGAATCGTGATGGAATGATAAGAATTTGCGTCAGATAAACTACTAAAACGGCGAATAGTAAGTTGGGAACAACATACACACCCTTGTGTAATGAATAAGAAATTGTTTCAGTCATATTTGCACCATTTGGCCATCAGTTGGAACAATTTTCAATTTGGTGGACCTCTTTGATATTAATATACTCAGTAGAGAAAATCGTTAAAAAATGAGAATTTTGCCAATACCAATCAGATACTGAGACGGTCATATTCGACCCGATTTCAAAAATACCGATCATATCGGTTATTCTCTACTTAATTCAAGCACCAATCATATGAATTGGTTTTTATCCCCCTGGCTGAAAAGCAGAAGGGGGGGATAGTGCGAGGGTGCCGAATGTATGTATGTAGTGTATGTATGTGTGGGCGTTTTTTTCAGGTCTCCATCGAAAAGCTGAAATCTGGTTTAAACCAGACTTGGGGTTGAGGTTTAATAGGGGATCCTTCATATGTGGATGTGTCAAAGGTCATGGGCCAAGGTCAAAGGTCTCTGAAGTCAAGTTCCAGACTGCCATCTTGCCAGGGGGATGATGCAAGTTTTCAAAATCAGGCAAGATGAGCACTATTTTACTTTTTTTCTTATACTTTGACCTATGGGGCTGATATTTTGCATGAAGGTGTGGAGACGTCTGACTTTTGTTATCAGGGTTTCAGAGGGACCCAAAAGGCGGTCGAGACAGGAAAATATGCACCTATTTTCCTCTAATCCCTCTTTCGCTCTCTTCTTGCTATAGTTTATTATGTTTGGTCATGTGATGCATTAACCAATCAATGAACACAAATATATTTGTGAGGGATATTATGTGTGTGTGTGTGTGTAATATGTATGTGTGGGGTATCCATGCACAAGTGCGTCACTTTAGCCAATCCTATTTTAAGGTCCATTTTGATCACATTGATCCTCATAATATCCTATCCCTAAGTAAATAGGCCTATATAAAAATTGGGTTTTAACTCATTTGCCACACCTTAATCACTCTTAATCAATCCTAGTGCATATTCGTTTTTAGGCCCAGTGGGCCTCGGCATCACTCCGTCACATTATCATAAAACTAGTTCACTGCATAGTCATAGCTATACCAATTAGCTTATACATTATCTTATGTACACTCACTTCCCCCCAAAGCTGTACTGCCAGTATTACCAATACGAAATTAATCTGCTTCGGTAATAATCATATTCCGCAATGTAACATGGCACCAAACGATTTCACAAATTGTGTCATTTCGAGAAGACGTGGATAATATCATGTAGCACCTGCCGGATCGTGTCATATTGAGGATACGAGTGGTGAAATGGTTAATTGAAAACTTCCCCCCTCATGATAAGGCCATTAATGATCGATGATTGCTCGCTATCATATAGATATGAAAAAGGTTTCGTTCTCTACACAACACCAGGTGCATAGTTTATATTCTGTCTAGTTTTGCGTTTCTCTTTGTCTACATATAGTACTGTGGTACACCACCATAAAGACCAGGTTTTACTCTACCAATATAATTACCCTTAAACCCAATGTACTCAAAGCAAAATATAAAAAAAATTAAAAACCTAAAATAAAATAAAATAAAAAACCTAACAGAAGTGTCTGTGACAGGGTTAGTGAAAAAAACATTTATGGTGAAGAGTTAAAGGTGCACATATCGATGATAGATTTCAAGGTGTCCACATATTGTGTCATATGTAGTGATTTCATGCAGATTAACAATCAGTTTGCAAAAGTAAAAACAAATGATCATTTGAATATGCTTATATTTCAATAGAAAACATAGGCTGAGTTTTGTATTTGCTCAGGAAATTAGAAATTTCACCATTTTGTACCAAAAGAAATAATTCTCAGCTTTACCCTTTCAAATTGGGATGTTTTTGATAGAAAGCTTTACATCATCAGTGCAAAACAATTTCCAAATTTTATGGCATCAGAATTTAACACTTTTACAGACATGCAAAAGTGTAAAATGGATCTAACTTGAAAGAAGCTATCCATTGGTTTATTTATTTAAACTGTTTTTAGGCAGTAACTCCTTCAATGACAAAATGATTTCCAAGGAGGCCCTGCATTTACTGGAATTTAAATTGAACCAAAATGAGTTATAACATGATTTTTTTTCAACATTATGTCAGCCATTTTGGATCTTATATCAGGGCACCAAGTTTTTTGCAATTTTTCGTCTTCAAAATGGGATCAGCATGGATATTTGTTTTCAAATAATTTGAAAGGATGGCTTGAAACTATGACCCTCTATTGCCATTTGCCCACCTCATTATAGTGTGGGTTTATTTCTGTATGTTTCAGGGCTGGAAAAATGGGTATTTCCCGAGAAACAATTCATTCAATTTCCCTCCAAGGTGATATGATTTCCCTCTATTTCTTCTGTATTTCTCCGTCAGAATTTCCTCCAAATGTCCAAATTTTCCAGCCCCCAGGCTACCGAGTTGCCCATTTTTTCGCAGGGGTGTTATGTTTGTTAGTATATATTGAATTTCTTGGTCTCCCTCTTTAAAACTTAAGTTATGTAGGTCTTGCACAGTCCTGTTGGTTGATGTATAAGGGGACTCATGTAGACCCCTCTCTGTACACCACTTTGCTATTGGGATTTTTTTTTTTACCAAAACTTGGTCTTTATGGGGTACATCAACACAAGTAAATAAGAGGAAATAATTTTTGAAAAATCGGTTGAAAACGATTCACAAATGCAGACCAAAAACGATTTTTACTCGCGACAAATGCTACCACCAAAAAATGAAAACCCAGTTTCCCGAAGGGCTTTTTCAATGAAATTTGGCTCATAATGGAGCATAAATTTATTTCATTGTAAAAACAATTTTAAAAAAGTACTTCCAGTAACAATTTCAGGGGCAAAACAAGTTTGAATTGTGCACCAAAATGAGTATGATATTAGCATTAAAATACACCATGCCGATTTGATTTTTTTTTCCACCAAAAGAACTGATATTTAGGCAATTAACATAAAATTTGGGGCAAAATAATTTAGAGTTAAAACATGGTGCATGAAAAAAACAAGATGTTTAGTCCACATAGACCCCCCCTTATACACTAAAGTGTTAATTAATTTTAAAACAGTAATTGAAGGTGCATTTCGTGATCCACAGCCTCGTCCCCGACTTACCTAAAGATGTTGAGAACTTTGTATATCACATGAACCTTAGTAATCCAGGGTGCCCAATCGTATGTGCAAATTCGGTAGCATCTGTAAGAAATTCGCAATTTTGTATTTTCTATCTGTAAACGGACAGAATTACAGCACAGTAGCCTATGGGACGTGGGAAATGAGAATGCTCATAACACAAAACCGCAAGATCGGATCAGCTCAAATTTTGGGAATAAGCTTTTTCAAGATAGCCAGTGATCAATGAATAAACAGAAGGTGGTTGAAACAAGAAAATGCACCTTAACAAATTTAATAAATTTAAGTTGATTCAATCACACCAAAGTGTCTAGTACTGAAAAAAGAAAGAAGTCTGTGATCGGACAGGTCCAAGTTGCATAATATCCTGGATTTGAAAAGTTGACGGATTTGATTTTTCTTGGGCTAATGTCAAGTTTGATTTGTGTTTAAGTGAAAATTTCCGCCATCTAGTCCTCTGCACTTGACATCGTGGAAGTGCGTAGTTTATCCAACGTACACATAGCCCCTTCCGAAAGCTGTCACTTAGACGACTGTGCCAAAAGAAGCTGTGCCTTTTGTATATAAACTGTCAGGATAAATTCCTGTTGAAGTGACGTAGTGTCCCTGTGGAATTGTCGGAGTGCTTTCGAGCTGATGTAAACGGAAGTCTCCCATAAATTCATAGTGCACATTCCGGCCTTGCATGCTTGTTTTATGATTATGCTATTCTACTTTACTTATATGGCGGTATTTTCCCCCTTTATAAAATTGAAAGGATTTTTAATTTGCTCGCAAATAGAATATGGGCAGTCATATTTATGGCAGTTCCGAAGCCTCCGGTAATCCTCGAGAAATTCAGAGACGTCCGAGTTTTGATCTTGGCAGATTGGTCAAATCCTGTTGTTTCCGTGCACCGCTTCTTCATCCTTCTATAATGAGACTACTTGTGCTTAAGTTAGATCCGGAGATGCCATTTCATCGGAACCTACCCATCTGTCTTGAATCCTACAATTTCCAGGGACTTACATATGATTCTAAACAGGTTTACAAATTGCTGCGGGCAGGGGATCTCTAAAAATAGACACCAAGACAGAATGCTTACCAAGTTCAATTCCGTGATTAACCAATTGAAACGCACAGGGCCTGCAATTAAACAGAGAGGTGTAATCAGGCTATATTTCAGCAAGATATATTCCCAGAAAGATTTGTTTTTTAAATTTAGTGAAATCTTTATGCAGTATCCCACAAAATGAAAAGCTAGAAACTTTGTCATTCCTTTTGTGGACCTAGTCATACTAGATAATCTGTTTATTATAAAAATAGGGACATAAGATGAATAATGAACTGAAATAGAAAAGCAATAGGATATTAGTATGCTTTTTGTTTAAAAATTTTTACCACCATTAATGATAAAGGGGGAAAATGAGGGATTCAGAGATTTACAAACCCAACTTTTTAAGTTAGGGACGTGGGTACTTTAATTTTTGTAGTGGGCAAAAGTAGCTTGAGTTTTCAAGAATAGAGGCTATGGAACTGGGTTTTCAACCAAATGGCTAAGTCTGTGCATGGCAATGAATTTTCAGCTAAATATAGGAGGCTGCAAAACTCAATATTATTCATATGGCTCTGGAACTTCAAATTTCTGCATTCTATGGCTGTATTTTCTCCATAGAATTAAGAGCTGCAGAACTTAATCTCACTCACTGAGGCTTGTGGTGTAGAAATTAGGCCAGGAATAGGTTATGACATTAGTCAGGTCCAAGCTGTGAATGGACATCTGGAGAACTGAAAAGAAACCCAAATATGGGTGTCATGGAATGGCACCCCCACCCCCAGTTTCAATAAAATTTTAGTGTTTTGATGGGTTGAAAAAGATTACTTCAAACAATTAAAGTCACACTGCCTTCACACTTCAATCAGTGTTACCATTGTCATGAGGTAAATCTAGAAACACCCAGCCGGCAGTGATAAAATCAAGTCCCCCCAGTGAGTGAGTTAACAATGTTAGGGCCTGTAGATGGGAAGTAATTCATCAACCTAAAAGCCATGGTTTCCCTAAATTGTAAGCCAGCTGGTTTAACATCTAAGGCGCAGTGAACACGCAATTTTGACCGGCATGGCTCGCAGCCACTCTACTTCCTGTTATAGATTTTGAATTTATTACTTTTTTTTCCTTCCTCGCAATTTGCCTCCAGTATTGATTTCTAGTGGATTACATAAGTGAAAGGTAAAAGCTCCATTTTATGTATCAAATTTATGCGAGCACTTCCCTTGACAAAAATGAAATTCATCTAACGCATCCCCCAGCCCCCAAAAATTGAATTTGTCATGGAGGAGATATTTCTAGCTGACAGAAATTAATAGTTTCTTCATTATGCACGGTGCAAATTTTTCACATTGCTGCCTTCATAATGTGAATGGTTTCTTCCACTCTGTCATCATAGGCTTCCAATGAAATTTGTGATTAGATATCCAGATAGATTGAAGCATTGTATTTTGAATATTACTGCTCACTCAATGTGAAAGAGCTAAATCTCACTCTAGAAGGACAGGTCTTTTTTTTATTTGTTTGTTTGCATTTTGTTAATTTGTTTGTTTTGAGTGAAGTTTGTTCTTTGTAGAGTGATTTTACTCTTTTTAGAGGGAGTTCACTCTTTCAGAGGGAGTTCACTCTCTTCAGACTTCAGAGCAATTTTGTTTTCTCCTAAAAGAGTAGAAATCACTCTAAAAGAAAAACTTTACTTCAAAAAAGAGCTGTCCCCATCACAAGCTCCCAGAGAGTGAGTTTTGACTCTCTTACATTTAGAAAGTAAATTTGGATTTAGGAAGAAAGATGAGAGTTGCATAAATACCAACATGACTGGGCTTAAACTTATACGCTGGTATTCTGAAAGGGAGTTTAACCTTAGACCCGGGTTAGTCCTACAAGAGTGGACCTTCTTTCCTTTCAACATACTCTGAAAGTTGAAAATAACGGGTGAGAACATTCGTCATGGATGGGCTGCAAACGGCCCATCCATGCGGAATTTTCTCAGCCATTATAGCAAACCTTTAGAGTTATGTTGAAAGAAAAAAGGTCCAATCATGTAGGACTAACCCTGGTTTAAACCTGGGTCTAAAGTTAGACTCCCTTTCAGAATACTAGCCGAAGACTTTAATTAATGGTTTCATTCACATGGTTGTGGTTGTCTTTTTTTACAGATTTTCTATGGAGGTATTTTCTTAGTTCAGTATGTAATCTTTCAGTGGCAATTGAAATTATAGTCCAGTTCTGTTGATTTACTTTAGGGCTGTCAATTTATGCTGGCAATTTACCGTAGACGCACCCATAAAACCTTCACGTCTTAACATTATATACAATGCGTAATTGAAATTGCCACAATAAAATTCTCTGATCGGTTTGCACGGAACTTATCCATGTATATAAATTAACTTCCAGAAGTGGTGTATTTTCACTTTTATTCATATTTATGAGTCAATTTGTCGACGATGCGACATAAAAAAGGCCATTAGGGAACTGCCATGGAAAGTCAATGACTTGTAGTTGGGAGCACATTGAAATTCTGTTGTGTTGTGGCAAGTGTGTTACAATTGAGTTACAAGTGCGCAATATATTCTTTAACCGTCCAACAGAAGTATACCAATGTCTGTGCCAAATTTGAAATTGGCCTAAGTGATTAGAGAAACGGGATGGATGTGTGTGTTCGTTTTCTTGTTCTTGACTCATGAGAAGCATTGCTTCATAATCGCCTTGATCTCTTTCATTTCCGGCTGGTGCCCCGCGCGCTCAGGGCATCGATTTTGCATGTTGTAATGTGGTGATTTGGCCGGGGAGCTTAGGACGTGGAACATCAATTAGCCGTGGTAATTTCTGGGGGATTTGCACTTCATTTAGTGTGGGATTAGGGGAGAATTAGTACAGTCATGCAATGGATGGCCTTCGAGGATTAGCATAGAAGATTGCTTGTCATTTTGAACACCCTTTGGACATCATGTGGGTTTCTTTTGATAGCCCATTCATTAATTGACAGGAAACTCATTAATTAAGCCTTCATGTTTGAATATGTATTTTATATGTAACATTTGGAATAAACTCATGGAAATGGGAAATGGAGAGAATGCTGGCATTGTTCAATTGTGAGATTGCTATTTACAATTAGTCAGGTCATTACTACATACTACCCTTCATAATTATTGTGTATTGTAACAAACATCACAATATCACAGTTGGGTGATATTTTTAAAGCATTTTTGAGAGGTCTGTATAATCAAAACTGGGTGAAAATTTTTGAAAGCATTCCATATGTACCCCTTTAAAATTCTTTTTCATATATAGTCTTACACTAACAATTACCCTAACCCTAATGCAAAAAAAATGTTACATGTAGAACTTTGAAGAGGTACATATGGAATGGAATGCTTGCTAAAATTACTTCCACTTTGAAGTCTGAAATCAATGACAGAAGCAACATATATAGGCTTCTCACATTTTACTTCTAAAATGCCCAAAAATACACAATTCCTACCATTTATTTTGCCAAAATAAATGGAATTGTGTTTTGTTGTCCTTGCTAAAATGGCCAAAATCCACCAAAAAAAAAAACACATCACATAACTGGGGTCATCTCCGATTGGCGAGACCTTTGTTACCTATTATTATTAGAGAACTCTTCTCTATTGAAATTTAATGTCCATAAAATTATTTCTACCAGTATTACTGCTTTTTTTCTGGTAAAATAAAAAAGTTATAAAAATTTGTAATTGAATCCACTTTTCACTGCTAACATTGTGTAAGGTATGGGTCCAAAAGTATTTACCAGTATGGCAGTTCTCAAGAATTGAGTGGAAAATTCGCGCTGCTCTATTGGGGAAATTGCTGCACAGTATTTCCGTAGATAGCCGACAAATAAACCTCTCAGGCAGTAAGGGGTTAAACCAGCAGCAGCAGTCTTGTGACTGTGCATAATTTCACAGTGACCGGATATAACAGAGTAAATGATGGAAGTGTGGCTGATGAGAGAGAGAGCCCAGTGTATGCCCCATTTAACCAATGTACCTTGCATAATGCCCAAATATATGAATGGTTGGGCACAACACCTGCTACAGCTTAAACGCCGTAAGTATCGTTGTAATTATATTAGATGCAGTAGGTAGACGTCATTAAGAATTATTGTAGTGGTATTTCATTGGCTGGGTTTCATTTGTTATTATTTTAAATGGCACGGTAATGAAGCAAGACGTTCAGATATGTGGTCCGTAGTTCATTTCTTTACATTTGTGCGAACAACATAAATCAAACACCTTAATCGTACCCATATTTTGTAAGGTGATTATTGGCCAGTCTTAATGGCCTGTAATGACCAATTTTTGAAGTCGCATATTTTGTATTAAATTTAAGTCATATTTTGTTTAAGTTGATTTGTGTAAGTAATTTTAAATTGTGTAGATGTAATGAATCTTTAAGGCAGTGTTACACTTAAAAATCAATAAATTTAGATGGATTTTTTGGCCTTTCACATTCAAAATATGAATTGTTCGCAAGTATCACATCCCATTTTGTTGTATATTTTGAGTCCGGAACAGCCCCGGAAGACTTTCATTACATTGGCAATAAAGTCTATGTACATTGTATTACATAGCTGGCTTTCAGACAAAAGTGACATTTATGATTGTTAACTGAAAAGTCTGACCTGGAAATGCAATGTAGATACATACAGTCTGTCTCAAAAAGAAGTGGCACAATATTTTAACATATTGCAAGATCTCTGTGAACAGTCATATTTTTTGTGTTGCCTGAGTGAATGTTCATGAATGGAGATACTAACCATGGTGGGGGTTCACATATGGAGAGAGGACATGCAAAAAATGGGGTTATAATTGCTTCAATATAGGGTTTATTTGGATGACAAATTTGCTATATTTTCAAAAAAGTGGAGTCTTTGTGTGATTTTTTTCCAATTTTAATTTTTTTAAGTAGAGGTCTTTGGGTGAAATTCACAGACTTGAATAGGAGTCTGTGGATGACAGTGGTAAAATTAAAAAAATGGGGTCTTTGGGTGACAACAAAGCTGAAAAGCAGGCATTAACACTTAAAGGGGTATGACCCGATTTAAGTATATGAAGTTTTCATCTTGATAGAATGGCATTCACCCAAAAACCCCATCTGTAAAATTTCGCGCTGATATTTCAATCCGCTTTTATGTGTGAGCGAAAAAACATGATTTTGTAAGCCCCATAGAGTACTGTGTAAAATAAATATTGGTCGACCAAAATGGGGCTCATTTTGCTCATAAATTTCCAACCAACATCCTTTAGCCCTAAGATTTCACAGGGTAAATGAGAAAAATAGTAGCTTTCTTCTGATACCAAAAGTTTGACTACATCCCGGTAAAATCTCTGAGGTTCGGGAACGAGGCTATTAGTGATCGGACCATGGATCTTTAAACAGCCTTACATATGCATCACCTCCAAAATGGGAGTGTCCACTTGGGATGCTAACCACTCACCCAACCTGCCTAGCCTTCCTGCCTGCACCTTCGTTCTGCTCTCTGTCTACCTCCTGATGTTAAAGTCAGGTGAACGTTTTGGTACCAGTCAAAAACTTTAAATCCATTTCTCACCAATATTATGTTTGTATGGATCCATGTAGTGGAAAATATTGGATCCAAAACATAATAATCATAAAATTGGATGATTTATGCCCTGTATTTATTGGTCTCGCTATGAGTTTTTTTTTTTTCCAATTCGCATGATTGATGACTATTGATTACTAATTTGCATGATTGATGCCTATTGATTTCCTCAAGTCCTCTATCAGTTCATTTTCTATCAATCAGTCTATAACCTTTGTTTGAACCCAAGCTTTCTCAACCGTATGTCAAATTATTCATTATGGCCCCAGCTTATTTTTATTGGGTAGGGGGAAGCTAATTATTTTGTTGGTGGATACTGCCATACAGAAGTTGATAAATTATTACTGATACACATGTAGTAATTGAAGTATTTGTTGTCATTTCCTTTATATCTATCTAGATTATGGTGGATATTATCTTGTAGAATACATGGTTTGATTGAGGATGTTTTACAATCTCACACCCCTATAACCTCCACTATAACCTAAAATAGATAGAAATGATATACAGGGTGTCCACAAAAATAATTTAGGGCAAGGCAAAAGCACCCTCGTTGGAGGTGAAAAAAATAAAATAGTGACATAATTTTTACATCACATCACAAATGAAGTCTTGGCTTTTGAATACCATTTACAACATCCAATTTGGTTGTTGCAATCCAGAAATATGGCAGAGATAAGGTGAAGAGAGGGTGCGATTCCAATTATGCCACTTTTACAGAATGGGATACGAAGTAAGAGCATCATGCTGATAGGGCTTATTGATTTAAAGGCACTCGATCATCACACAATAATGCAAAGAAACCTGTTAAGGAGAACCTGTACAACGAATAATATTATGCAATATATTCTATAAAATAATTATCGACCACATATCGAGCGGTTTCATCTAAAAACGGAATTATATTAACCATAACAATGTATTAAAACCACCTAGTCTGACCATGCGCAATTTAAAATTCGTGCTATTGTATAACGTGTTATGCGATACCGCCGGCACGTTTGTGTCATACACACCATAGGAAATGCACATTATGAAAGCGTCACATGTGAAGGTATATGACGCTACTGTGCCGTCCATATCCCATAACACGTATACATATCCCATATACACTAGCGCGAATTTCAAATAGCGCATGGTCAGACAAAATGTTTTAATTAATTTTTATGGTTTGTATAATTCCGTTTTTCCATGAAACCACTCGATATGTGTTCAATAATTATTTTTATAGCGTATATTGTAAAAGTTAATCTTAGTACGGTTCTCCTTTAAGTAATTCTTCTTAGTGTATCCACAAGTCATTGGTAATGGCTTGTGGTGGTGTCAGGATTTATTCAACTGAGTAAGCTGATCGGGGCCACGTGTATCCATGATACGGACGCTCCTAACATGACCCGCATTTTGAGACTGGGGCGGATTGGGAACAGTCAGGAGTTTTAACCCTATTCTTATTCGACACTGGCTGCGAAGTACATGTACAGTTGTGGCTCTCTGTACATGGGACCGACAGCTTAACGTCCCCTCCGAAGGACAGGATCCTTTCATGATTCATTTGCCCAATTCCAAGTGAACGATGGAGGAGAGTGGAATTCTGTATTTATCAGTAGCTAGTATACAGGTCAAATCCAGAATTGAGTACCCGAATAAATCCCAGCAAGTGACCCCGCCGGGATTCGAACCCGGGAATTTTGGTAAATTTGTGCCACAGGCAATCAGTCTATAACCTTTGTTTGAACCCAAGCTTTCTCAACCGTATGTCGAATTATTCATTATGGCCCCAGCTTATTTTTATTGGGTAGGGGGAAGCTAATTATTTTGTTGGTGGATACTGCCATACAGAAGTTGATAAATTATTACTGATACACATGTAGTAATTGAAGTATTTGTTGTCATTTCCTTTATATCTATCTAGATTATGGTGGATATTATCTTGTAGAATACATGGTTTGATTGAGGATGTTTTACAATCTCACACCCCTATAACCTCCACTATAACCTAAAATAGATAGAAATGATATACAGGGTGTCCACAAAAATAATTTAGGGCAAGGCAAAAGCACCCTCGTTGGAGGTGAAAAAAATAAAATAGTGACATAATTTTTACATCACATCACAAATGAAGTCTTGGCTTTTGAATACCATTTACAACATCCAATTTGGTTGTTGCAATCCAGAAATATGGCAGAGATAAGGTGAAGAGAGGGTGCGATTCCAATTATGCCACTTTTTACAGAATGGGATACGAAGTAAGAGCATCATGCTGATAGGGCTTATTGATTTAAAGGCACTCGATCATCACACAATAATGCAAAGAAACCTGTTAAAGGAGAACCTGTACAACGAATAATATTATGCAATATATTCTATAAAATAATTATCGACCACATATCGAGCGGTTTCATCTAAAAACGGAATTATATTAACCATAACAATGTATTAAAACCACCTAGTCTGACCATGCGCAATTTAAAATTCGTGCTATTGTATAACGTGTTATGCGATACCGCCGGCACGTTTGTGTCATACACACCATAGGAAATGCACATTATGAAAGCGTCACATGTGAAGGTATATGACGCTACTGTGCCGTCCATATCCCATAACACGTATACATATCCCATATACACTAGCGCGAATTTCAAATAGCGCATGGTCAGACAAAATGTTTTAATTAATTTTTATGGTTTGTATAATTCCGTTTTTCCATGAAACCACTCGATATGTGTTCAATAATTATTTTTATAGCGTATATTGTAAAAGTTAATCTTAGTACGGTTCTCCTTTAAGTAATTCTTCTTAGTGTATCCACAAGTCATTGGTAATGGCTTGTGGTGGTGTCAGGATTTATTCAACTGAGTAAGCTGATCGGGGCCACGTGTATCCATGATACGGACGCTCCTAACATGACCCGCATTTTGAGACTGGGGCGGATTGGGAACAGTCAGGAGTTTTAACCCTATTCTTATTCGACACTGGCTGCGAAGTACATGTACAGTTGTGGCTCTCTGTACATGGGACCGACAGCTTAACGTCCCCTCCGAAGGACAGGATCCTTTCATGATTCATTTGCCCAATTCCAAGTGAACGATGGAGGAGAGTGGAATTCTGTATTTATCAGTAGCTAGTATACAGGTCAAATCCAGAATTGAGTACCCGAATAAATCCCAGCAAGTGACCCCGCCGGGATTCGAACCCGGGAATTTTTGGTAAATTTGTGCCACAGGCAAGCACCCTAACCGCTAGGCCGCGCTCTCCCATGTAATTAAACGTAATTATGATATTGATAACTAAATTAGTGATAAAATATGTGAGAATAATTAATGAGAGGTCCCCTTCATGATGATTGATTTTTAGATCAGAACAAAGTGAAAGCAAAGTATTCAATATGTGTAATAATTATTGTTTGATAATGTCTATATGTTTTGTGCTGAGTGTGCTCAATTTTTATTTATGTTCTTTACTTATTTATGAAGTCATTTTAGAATATTTATTGAGAAAAAGAAACATGAAATTGAAGTAACAACAAAAAAGATCAAGCATTATAATTTTGTGCTGGATGAATTCTTTTGAATCAATAATGTGTCCTATCAACATGCATGATTTGATTAAGTTATCCCATTCTGTCAAAAGTGGTGCAATTGGTATATTTCACCCTCTCTTACAATATAAGCCATATCTTTGGATTGCAACAACCAAATCTGATGCTGTAAATGGCATTCAAAAGCCAGACTTAATTTATGACATGATGTAAATATCATATCACAATTTTATTTTTTCACCTCCAATGAGGGTGCCTTTACCTTGGCACGAATTTATAAAGGAAATAATGACAAATACTAATTACTACATGGGTATCAGTAATGTCGTGAAACATAGCAGTTTGTATATTGGCAATGGCAAAAATTGAAAAAAGGAGAAAATTTAAGGATGTTAAATTAATGGGTATTGGCAATTGGTGAAATACTGTGAAATGAAGTACTTAGTATTTTATATTATAAATACTGTATCACTTCCATCAGCTGGCAGTCATAATAGCGGTGTATATTATTATATGGAAAAAGGAGCTATTATTAAATCTAATGCCATATCTGTTTCTAGCCTATCCCCTGGGAGGGAGTGAAGGGATAAGGGAGGAGTGGAAGGAGAAAAGCCAGGAATTCATGTTTGTCGCGAACCAGGGCCCTTCAGGCCCCAGTCCCATGACCGGGGATACCACGCTATGATGGTATCGCTGGCCCGGCCAGCAATTGTGTGCCCATATTTGTCTTCATTTGATGACACAATCACTACATAAGGATCTTCAAGTGCAGTTTTCCTCACTCAGTGATGTGGGATTTTGCAAGATTCAGTGGCCTTAGGGTTAAAGACACTATCAGTGATTATCCTGGAAGATAAAATAATATTTAAAATTTGTAGGAATAGCTTAAAAGTGAAGGATAAGTCTGTAGGACTCCCATTAGGTATATTTTCCAACTGAAAAGTTGACAAAAAAGGAAGAAAACAGCAATGTTCAGAGATATGAATCCCCATTCAATTACACGTTGTAGTAATAATGTCCGTACGGACAGTAATGATGCAAATATGAAATTGTGTCCTTATTAGGTTGCTTCTAGACTTAAAACTTGCAAGGCATGTTAGGATACCTATACTTCGTCCAAAAATCTGATTTTTGATGATTTTTTTGATTTTCTGATTTAGCAAATCACTGATAGTGCCCTTTAAGTTCTTCTGGAATTTTCATACAATGTGAGCAACATCCAAATTGTTTTCATGTAAGTGGAACGTGAACGTGGTATGGATTCATTTCAGTGTACTTGAATATTTTCTCTTCATTGATCTTGTTCATTAAAGAGACACTGGCACATTTGAAAACATGCACCCTCTAGATTTTTCAAAATGGATATTTTTTGCGTTGTTGTAAAGCTTTTATATACATTAGCCCTCACCTGAAATTATTAAAGGGACATAATGGCATGAAAAAAAAATGACATAATGAAAAGGACCCTTATTGAAATCACTTCCACGAGTTTGAAAACAATTTGGATGTTTACATTCTGTAAAAACAGGAAGAGTTCCAGGGGGGAGGTGATAGTTTGCGGCAATTTCTGGAACAGAAAAGCAAGGTGTTCACATCCCTGACAGAATTTACAGTGTATCTAGCATGTTTTGCGACACAATTCAAAAGCATTCAGACTGGGACTCAGGCATTGTACTTTAGGCTTGTTGTAAGATATTGATCTGGCAAGTGAAAGATGGATTAGCCGGGATTAGCACATTTACAATAGCAATGGTCTGTGAGCTGATGACAACATGCTTTCAAGTTTGGCAAATGCTGGCAGCTATGTCAGCATCCTTGTCTCAGAAATTGCCACAAACTGCCACCTCCCCCCAGAACTCTTCCTGTTTTTACTGTTTTTACAGAATGTAAACAACCAAATCTGATGCTGTAAATGGCATTCAAAAGCCAGACTTAATTTATGACATGATGTAAATATCATATCACAATTTTATTTTTTCACCTCCAATGAGGGTGCCTTTACCTTGGCACGAATTTATAAAGGAAATAATGACAAATACTAATTACTACATGGGTATCAGTAATGTCGTGAAACATAGCAGTTTGTATATTGGCAATGGCAAAAATTGAAAAAAGGAGAAAATTTAAGGATGTTAAATTAATGGGTATTGGCAATTGGTGAAATACTGTGAAATGAAGTACTTAGTATTTTATATTATAAATACTGTATCACTTCCATCAGCTGGCAGTCATAATAGCGGTGTATATTATTATATGGAAAAAGGAGCTATTATTAAATCTAATGCCATATCTGTTTCTAGCCTATCCCCTGGGAGGGAGTGAAGGGATAAGGGAGGAGTGGAAGGAGAAAAGCCAGGAATTCATGTTTGTCGCGAACCAGGGCCCTTCAGGCCCCAGTCCCATGACCGGGGATACCACGCTATGATGGTATCGCTGGCCCGGCCAGCAATTGTGTGCCCATATTTGTCTTCATTTGATGACACAATCACTACATAAGGATCTTCAAGTGCAGTTTTCCTCACTCAGTGATGTGGGATTTTGCAAGATTCAGTGGCCTTAGGGTTAAAGACACTATCAGTGATTATCCTGGAAGATAAAATAATATTTAAAATTTGTAGGAATAGCTTAAAAGTGAAGGATAAGTCTGTAGGACTCCCATTAGGTATATTTTCCAACTGAAAAGTTGACAAAAAAGGAAGAAAACAGCAATGTTCAGAGATATGAATCCCCATTCAATTACACGTTGTAGTAATAATGTCCGTACGGACAGTAATGATGCAAATATGAAATTGTGTCCTTATTAGGTTGCTTCTAGACTTAAAACTTGCAAGGCATGTTAGGATACCTATACTTCGTCCAAAAATCTGATTTTTGATGATTTTTTTGATTTTCTGATTTAGCAAATCACTGATAGTGCCCTTTAAGTTCTTCTGGAATTTTCATACAATGTGAGCAACATCCAAATTGTTTTCATGTAAGTGGAACGTGAACGTGGTATGGATTCATTTCAGTGTACTTGAATATTTTCTCTTCATTGATCTTGTTCATTAAAGAGACACTGGCACATTTGAAAACATGCACCCTCTAGATTTTTCAAAATGGATATTTTTTGCGTTGTTGTAAAGCTTTTATATACATTAGCCCTCACCTGAAATTATTAAAGGGACATAATGGCATGAAAAAAAAATGACATAATGAAAAGGACCCTTATTGAAATCACTTCCACGAGTTTGAAAACAATTTGGATGTTTACATTCTGTAAAAACAGGAAGAGTTCCAGGGGGGAGGTGATAGTTTGCGGCAATTTCTGGAACAGAAAAGCAAGGTGTTCACATCCCTGACAGAATTTACAGTGTATCTAGCATGTTTTGCGACACAATTCAAAAGCATTCAGACTGGGACTCAGGCATTGTACTTTAGGCTTAAGAACTGTTTTCTAGTTTGATGTTAGTACTTATCTCATATAAATCCCAACAGTGTATTGTAAAAGATGAACCATGTTTTAGGCTAATAGTAATTACTCTCTTTTGTTAAAGCGCTTTGACCTTTTTGAGAATGCGCTATATCAAATGCCGTTTGTATTGTATTTGTATTGTAAGATATTGTCTGGCAATGAAAGATGGATTAGCCGGGATTAGCACATTTACAATAGCAATGGTCTGTGAGCTGATGACAACATGCTTTCAAGTTTGGCAAATGCTGGCAGCTATGTCAGCATCCTTGTCTCAGAAATTGCCACAAACTGCCACCTCCCCCCAGAACTCTTCCTGTTTTTACTGTTTTTACAGAATGTAAACATCCAAATTGTTTTCAAACTCGTGGAAGTGATTTCAGTAAGGGTCCTTTTCATTATGTCCAATTTTTTTCATGCCATTATGTCCCTTTAAGCCCAAAACAGCACGCTTATGGGTAAACAGAACAATTTTATAACTAATAACGATGCGGAAATGCTGTATAACACAAGAAATCACACGCTAGAGTTGATTCTCACAGCATGCACCTTGTTTGACCGGTCTGTGACCTTTGTGGTTTTAATATCAATGAGTACGAGTCTATGATATTCATGTAATAGATTGTTGATTAAAGTTACGGCAAACTTAAAAGTTAGCCGAAAATTCCCTGGATGTCTTTGCCTCTTATTAATGTCCCTATCTGTTTGGGGTTATGTTATTTTTATGTGTAAGATATATCTTTATTCTTTCAATGGCCTAGACCAGGGGCGGTGCCAGGGGATGGCAAGAAGGGCAGCCCCCCCCCCCCAGAATTTCAAAATTCAGGAAAAACAGGGGTTTAAGCAATAAATTACATAAAAATTAGGGTTTTTAACCTACATAAGTTCATCTTGTACTGTTTCATTTATTTATTTATTTATTACAATTTAGAGGACCGAGACCTCAGAGGTATACCCAACAGTGGTTAACCACTCTACTAGGGGTATCTCTCAAAACTGACCAGAACGGCTTGTGACAATCAGGGGTAACCACCCTACTCTTCTCGAAACTGACTGTGATATACATGTACAGGTATGACTCTCTGCACATGGGACCGACGGCTTAACGTCCCCTCCGAAGGACGGGATATTCTCGTGGTTCATTTGCCCAAGTCCAAACGAACCACGGGGAGAGCGGAATTCTAGTGTTAATCAATAGTTCGTATACAAATTAAATCCAGAATTTAGTACCCGATTAAATCCCAGCTAGTTTCCCCCCCCCCCCCCCCCCCCCATGATGTTTCGTCCCTCCTATGATTTTACCGTGGCGCCGCCCCTGGCCTAGACTATCATTTGCGAACAAATTGAAGAAATTTCATATTTTCTGAAAATGTGACAAAAAACTTTTTTCCCAGAGTCTGAAGTACCAATACCAGCACATGTTATAGAAAACAAGTTAAGTATGAACCCCACAACAACCTGAAACTTCCCACTTATGGGACAGTCTGTCTTGTAAGAACATTGTTTTCAATCTAATCTGCAAAGAATAAATACGGCTATTCTTAGTGTTTCCCAAAGAAATGTTAAGGTCAACAACTTTTAGCTACCAAGTTCAGATGTGTTTACAGCAGTTCAGAGCCGTCTAAAAATAGGCTGTATTATACATATTACATCTCTCTGAGTGTTTGTTCATATTTTTTACCTAATGTGTCGTCAGTAAATGTACAAAGGATTCGGCAATCAGCAAGGGAGAAAAACAAGATTGGAAGCAGTGCAGGTTTGATAGAGATTGTGTAATTTGTTGTAGAAGTTGCACTTGATAGGATTGGTTGTCTCTGCAATGAGTCCAAATAAATCGCAGGACTTTGAGCTTGGGGAATTCAAACTTGTCCATGTATAATACTATAGCATGTGCCCTGAGATTTGCTTGGACCCATTGTTAGGGAAATGAAGCATGTGAGACACGGTTACATTCATTACTTCTATGGCAAATAGAATGTTAACAACTTTTGAGCAGGTTTCTTTCTCTTTCTTCTTCTTCACCTTCGTCCTGGGGAGGGCACTATTGTATGAAATGGATATGGGATGGTGCTTCCAAACTTAGGGTCATTTGGGGTGACAGAGAAACTCCTAAAAATGGGGTCTTTGGGTGGAGACAGCCACAATTGCCCCAAAATAGGGGTTTTCACTTAAGTATGAAATGGATATGGGCTGGCGCTTCCAAACCTACAGGGGCATTCGGTGAAGAGACCCGAAAACGAGCAAATATTGTCAAAAAACGAGGCTGAAAATGGATCTTAACAGCCTTACATACGCATTATCCTCCAAATAAGAGTCCCCCTCCCCTCCCCCGGGCTTTGACGCTTTTTTTGTCGGGGCCCAAATACAATACTAATAGTAGGTCGGTAACTTGGTGGTGAAATCAGTGTAATGGAACATTTATAGCCAGGTTGAATTTTCTATCAAGATAGCATGATTATGTGTTGAACCACTTACTCTGTGACATCAAAATTTAGAATTTCATGGGTTACCACCATACTAAAAGACACTATCAGTGATCCACCGAACTTGTTGAACAATTTGAACGTGCAGGAATGAGCTTAAGGTGAAGGATAAGGCTTGAGGACTCTCACAAGGTTTTAAATTTTCCAACTGAAAAAAATGACAGAAAAGAAAGAAAAGAGCTAGTTCAAACATATGAATCTCCTTTCATTTACGTGTTTGTAGAAATTTTGTTCCTTTATTTAGGTTGCTTTATATCATTTTTTGAAGGGGATGGATAGGATAACTAGATTTGTTACTAAATGCAAAATCTGAAATTCCGATAGTGCCGATAGTGCCTTTAGCTAAAGTTGGTCTGAGTGTCGTTGCTTTTTGTAAGCAGCTTTCTGAAAACCACAATCTGGAAAAAAAGAGTTGCCACACTTGATACAATATAATCAAACAGTTCACATGCTCACCAGCTTATGATCCGATTGGGTATTCCATTGTTCATGTTGAAAGCAGATGTCTTGCTCTTATCCATATCCCTTCCCCTACCCCCATCAATCATGTTGGGGGACCTGACGAGGCTGCTAACAACATGAATTGGATCAACATTGCCTAGGGGGAGAGGGGGCGCTTTACAGCCACAGTGGGCACAAAGTGTGGCAAACATTTTTTTCCATGATTGTCCTGGAGTAAAATGTAAAAAAATATAAAAAGTAAAAAAAAACGTTTTTTGGTCATAACTTCTTAACGCTTAGATGTATTTACATGAAATTTTCACCAACTATCACAAACAATCATACCCTTTACAAACATGAGGAAAGTCTCACACTGCCGGATGTGGTATGGTACTTGTGCACGCCGAGATGCGCGAGCGGGTATATCTGTGTATGCGTTCGTGTGCGCGTGTGTGTGCGCATGTTTGTGCGCGCGAGCGTCGCGTGTGTTTGGGTGTATGAAGGTTTGTGTGTGTGATTGGCTGGATATCTCTCCATAATGACAGTTTCCTATGGATTGTCCCAATGAAAAAACGATTCGAACATGAGGGTTTTTTTTTCGCGTAGGATAGCAGGTAGGCCAATGTGTCTCATCCTTGCGTAGTATCAAGTTCATTTAATATAGTTTAAAAGTGTAACTGCATAATTACAATTATAACCTTGATTTGTATCCATGCTTTCCTTTGTTAGAAAAAAGAAAGAAAAAGAAAATAAATAAAAAAAAGAAATATATAAGAATCAAATTAAAAAAATCAGAATGAAAAATAAGAAAGAAATCCAATGTAAAAAATCATAGAAATACAATAAACTACAGATAAAAACATCATGAAAAAATCGTATATTGATCTATTAATTAACCGACGTGGCTCATCACTCCAACAAAGATAAGTACGAATAAAATAAAACGATATTATAAGGCCCGAGTTGTATTTCGAACCCGCAATCATCCACTTATTGGGGCCCGTATTCTTTATCCATTCGACCAAACACGCACTATCAAATAAAAATGGAAGGCAATGCCTCATATTACTCACTATTGCTGCCAAACGCAAAACACACAATGTACACGAACGTAATCATATATATTTGATTGTGATTCATATTTTATTTGCATAAATGATAATGAAAGTACTTTTTTTGGAATTGTTGATACAAGCATTGAAACTGGATTATATACCGGAATATATGAATTCCATAAATCATTTGGCTGATGAGGTTAACCGTGTCGGTTAACCACGTCTAGAATTGCGTACAATGACATCGGTTAACCATAAAAATTAAAGCTCTGGAGGGTCTAAAATACGTTTACTTGTAGGGTTACCGTCCTTATGTGTGTAGTTCAATAGCCTGGTTAACCGACACGGTTAACAATGTGTACTTGTACCTCATGTTTGCCAATGTGGATCGCACATACACGAACCACAGCAACACACACACCGTACCCATGACACCCAAGTACACAATCGGACGCACGCAAGCACAATCCCCACCACCCCACACAAAAGTATACACACACACAAACCACACCAATTTAATTAATATCATCAAAAGGTAGCCGTTCTTCCATCCGATTCATCAATGCCGTATATTTACTTAGCTCACCGAATTTTCGCCTATCATTTGCGATAAAATCAATTTTGGGCAAACTTACGCCAAAATTTAACAACACAGTCATATTTACTTCATGTAGGTTACGTGTAGATGTTGCAAACTTTATAGTAAAACGCAATTATATCTTTTACCCATCTTAAAACCAAAAATACAAACACAATTTTTATATATTAAATTTTAAAGCAATAATTTTTTTTTTTAAAATTTAAGCAATTTGTAAAAAGCAAGAAAGTGCACCCGGCTGCGGCCCAAATGAACTAAAGCATTTTTTGGGGGGGGGTAATTTGTCCAATTTGAAATGTTTTATATTATAAGCCATACATGTGGACGGTAAGGATCACAATTGCATGTTCGTCACATGTACACAAAAGAAGGGAATTTTGAAGCAGAATGGGGATCTCCGATCTGATCGAGCGAAAACGCCAAACTATAGGCCCAAGTGAGTAATGTTAAGGCCATGACGTCATACATAATCTCCATGTTATACATTTAACAAAGTACACTGCAAAAAAAGTAACAACATTAAAAAAAAAAAAAAAAAAAAAATTATACACAATTAATTTAAAATGGACTTTAACAAGAAAAACACGTGAAATACAGAGTCGTGGTTTTGCGGCACGCAAAGAAACGTCTGTTTACATTTTTGCAGTATTCCCGTACAACACGTCACATTCAGCATTCAGCATTAATGGAAGTGACCATGCCATAATTTAGGAAAGTAAGATATATAGTTATGCTCTAGACATTGCATTCGCGACACTTAGACACTAACAAATAAGCAAATTGAATCGATGAAAAGTCTGTGTAAATCTCCGCATCTATATTTCTAATGTGATGTGTTGACAGGCCCAAATTGTATAGATTCGACCCTCACATTATATTACGGCTAGTCCCTAAAGTGTTCCTATTTGAGCAATCTTTCTGGAGTAGACAAGAACAATGGGGGGGCGGATTGCACGTAATTGCTGAAAATTTGGTTGAAATATTTACATCCCATAAAAAGTTATGACCCAAAACCTGACATCAGATCAAATATTTCATTTCGATCAGACAATCATGGAAAAAAAATAGTTGCCACCATTGATACACATATAATCAAAAAGTTCCCATGCTCACAGCAGAATCCGAAGGGGTAATTCAGTGTCATTGGAAAGCCGATGTCTTGGCTCATATCCATATCCTTCCCCTACCCCCATCAATCAATGGTGGGGGACCTGACGAGGCTGCTAACAAAACATGACTTGTATCAAATTGCCTAGGGGGAGAGGGGGCGGCTTTACAGCCAAGTAGGGCAAAGTGTGGCAACATTGTTTTCCATGGATTGCAGAAGTAGGAACAAATTTTATTTATGATTGGTGACCCCCAATATATTGGGTGCACCAAATATAGGTGTAGCTTAATTAGAGAATGATTAATTATGATGCTGCAAGCAGGTGATAACAACCTGATTAATTGTAATTACTAGCAATTTAACTAATGAAAGAAAACATTGTGCATTTCTAATGTGAGTAGGTCTGAATGTAATACAAAGTTAGCGGGTGTGTCAAGTTTCAAGACAAACAGGCTACATGACCTTCCATAGGTAGAAGAGAGAGCATGAGTGATTGGATAAGGTGTTGAATAGGTGTGAAGTCATACACGTTGAGTTTCCGGGCGCGAACTCGCTGGGTGATATGAAAGCGCGGGGGGATGCCTAGAAAACAAGTCGGCCATTATAATTGTCAAGTGAACATCAACAACGTGATGCTATTCAATTGTCAACGCAGGGTGTAGTCATGAGAGGGATGGTTTTGATAAACAAGAGGTTTTTGTGTTCTGTGATTTGTTTTTTAATGATGAAGTAAGGAAGTCGTGCTACTAATCACTAATGACACACATGCAGGTAGATGTAGACTTGAATTAATAGTCTCAGTGGGCCATAGAACGCGTTTGCCTTGCTGAGAATTATGGAGAAAATCTGAGCATATGTCAGACAGGAAAACTGAAAACTATTTGTCATCATCAATTGGGTGTTTAAAACTTTGTTTTCCCATATAAAGACAGGTGTAAGAATAATGCTAATGGTCCTATGGGCAAATAAAAGTAAAATTTTTCTGTTTGCATTGATGAAAGTATTACTTTGTCTCATCTAAAGTTGAAGGTGACGTAGTATGCGTCTTTGCCTTCCACTAGCGTTCGCTCGTGCCGCCCGTTATTAGCGTGCGCTATCACCTCGGTTCCAAGCATAGCGCTGCGCGTTAATGGTGAGCAACATGAACGTCGCAGTTGAAGTCACCTTCAACTTTAGATGACACAAACTTTAGACTGTGAATGCTACGTGTGCAATGTGCAGTCAGACCTGCCCCTGAAAAAGACACAGTTGAGAGATTCCCTTAATAGGTGCAACGAGAGCTTCAAGTCATCAATATTTTTTGATATGTCATAATAACATCTAGATTAGACATGCCAATAGTCCCTTCCTTTTTTTGGTGACAGAAATAGCTTAAATATGAAAACAAAGGCGATTTTTGTATATGCTCATATTCAATAGACCAACATAGGCTGATTTCGTATTTGCTCCTATACGAAATTAGGAAATTTCACAATTTTGTACCAAAGAAACCAGTTCTCAGATGAATCATTACAGATGGGAAGATTTTTGAGATAAAAAGCTCTACACAAGTGCCAAAATCAGAAATTAACTTTTTCGGGACACCTGTATTTGAAATCTCTCGTTGCACCTTAAGATACATGGACATGTATGTATTTATGCCAAAATAATGTAGAAAAAAGAAAATCTGTCTCACATCCAACAGTTTGATCATCAAAGAAGCGGCATGTTCAAAGACACCACGCGTCTCATGAAGTACATTCTGGTCTTTCAGGATATATGTGGCTTGACTTTGATTATGTATCCACTGTTAACTGGATAAATTGATGTCAAAAACGTAGTTGCAAGCATTTTAATAAAGGTTCAACTTGCTCAAAATCATAAATGAATTGGATTATATGGATGTTGAGGAGTAAAAGGTCAAAGGTCCTCTGGAATCTTCTAAAGTTATTTTAAAGTTCCAAATGATCCTTTGTCAACTGAAAGACAGGCTTTCACAAAAGTTTCACAGACCTTTAGAATGATTATGTAAGTAATGGATCATATAGGTTATTCGTGGATAAAAGATAAAAGGTCATCCGGGGTCATTTTAGGTCATTGTTCCAAATGTGTTACAATTGTGTTTTGCTGCCAGAGAAGTTAATGGGTGTTCACTAATCTTGCTTAGAGTGATCTTTGAGGCGGGAGGTGTCAGGAATTTAAGATCTTGCCCTGTTTGGTGATTGCTGTGTTCCTTATTGGAGCATATGATGTTAAGTTGAAGTTAATTTGTGGATCATCAAAAGCAGACAAGAGGACCATCTACTACTCCTGCTCGACGTTTTCATCAGTTCATGATGCAGTAATTTCCTCTATATGTCAAAATCACTTGTCATTGGAAAGTCTACATTTTGAAGCATTGTGAACATTCGTCGCATGAGTGCAACAAGGGGTAAGTGCAATAGATGCCATTTGTCAGAAATTCCCATCATAAGCCAACTAGTATGCAAGGTCTTTGGTCAGTGGCTTTGAAATGGATCTTCAGGGGACTGTGTCGCTTGAAGGAACCATTTCAAGAGCCACAGAACTCAAGGAAATATTACTTGAGTTATCCTAATATAATGGCAGCACACAGATGATCACATGGCAGCCATTACACCTAACGACATTGTTGCAAGGCATACCACGTATATGGCTGGCAATGAGGAGTGTGAAACCTGCCAGTTTGTTTGATACGTACTTAAATGGGGACTAGATGGATAAAAATGCACATTTGGCCAAAATATTACATTGCATTATTTTACCTGTAAACATCTTGTGATGGAAGCTAGTGCTCAGATGTAATTTTCCCCTAATAAAATTGTTGGCGTCACTTTGCTGCGAATGGCCTTGTTGATCATAACAATAAAGCTCGAGCCTCTACTAGTAGTCAAAGAAAGCTGTTTTAGTAACCCATCCTTTATGGCTGCTGTGAAATATGCATTGCCCCGATCAGGATGTTTCTGTCGTGAAAACCCGCCCCTAAAGAATTAAGACTTGTTTTTGAAGGTGTTTGCTATAGCTGGCAAATGTTTTAAAACCAATTACATCTTGTACAATCTTGCGGGTTGTCATGTAGCTAAATTAAATTGATGCTTTAAATGTAAAGAAGTATTATGGTATGCTGAATAGAATACTACAGTGAATTTTTATCTCTGATCTGATAACAAATATCTTAGTTGTTCGTCATCCAGGATTATGATGTAGTAGTCGCAACGTTTTGGAATTGTTGGCAAAAATATTGCCCAAGTTGGTTAACATTCTGTGTGCATGATATGCTAACTGTGTATGTGGGTGTTTACACTCTTTTTTGTGGGGAAATAAGAGAAAGAGTTTTCTCTTGATTGTTAACCTAATGTGTGTGTTAAAATCATTTTTTTGGGAAAAAATGCCCATATTTTACGTTGAGTGTATGGGTACAATTCCTATGTTACACCCCCCCCGCAGCAGGAATTCTGAAATAGAATACACCTGCTTTTAAATCTGCAGAAAATGAAATAGGAGAGAGGGTTCACCAGAAAAAAAATCAAAACGTACAAATATGAAAAACCCTGTCATTTTGTGATTTTTGACCACATCTTTTTTGACTTCTTTTTGGTTTTAAATTGTTAAGATGTGACAAATATTTGGGAAAAAATGATCTTTAGATCTTTAGATCTATTAAGTAACGCTTGAGCCACACATGGGAACCACCTTAAAGAAGTGTATGCTGAAAGAGAATACTAAAGTGAAGTTTGTTGATCTGATAAAAAATAGCTAGTTGTTCGTCATGGATTATGAATTTTATGTAGATCTCAACGTTTTGGGATTGTTGGCAGAAATATTAGCAGTTGGTTAACATTCGTGTGCAGGATATGTAACCTGTGTAGTGTGTTACCCGACTTCTTTTGTGTGGAAATAAGAGAAAGAGTTTTCTCTTGATTGCTACACCTACAATGTGTTAAAATCAATGTTTTTTTGGGAAAATGCCCATATCTTGAGTTATGGTATTTCTATTACCACCCGCATAGCAAGGACATTGAAAATACACACACCCTGCTTTTATAATCTGCAGAAAAAATGCAAATGTCAAAAAAAGAAAAAAACTCATAAAAAAAATCAAAACGTAAAATATGAAAAACCCCTGTCTTTTGTGATTTTTTGACATCTTTTGACATTCTTTTTGGTTTCAATGTTAAGATGTGACACATATTGGGAAAAATGATCTTTAGATCTATTAAGTAACTCTGACTACCATGGGAACCACGCTTACAGAAGTGTATGCGAAAGATAATACTAAACGTGAAGTTTTTATCTGATTCTGATAAAAATATCTAGTTGTTCGTCATCGGATTATGATCGTATGTAGTCTCAAACGTTTTGGAATTGTCGTCAGAAATAGTTTGCCGTTTGGATAACATTCTGTTGCAGTGATATGCTAAAACTGTGTGTGTGTGTGTTTACCACTTTTTATTGTGGGGATTTTGTGTGCCTCACAAGGAATTGTTCCATGTTGAGTACTAAAATGGTTCTCACAGTAAAAATCATGTTCTGGCTAAACGCCTTTGTCCCATTTGAGATCATTGTTTAAAAAAAATACTATAAATAGAGCACTGGCACATTTAAAATAGTGCTCCCTCAAGAGATTTCAAAATCGATATTTTTGGCATGTTTGTAAAGCTTTTATATACAAAAGCCCTCATCCCCGAAATGATTAAGCAATCAGCTTCCTTTATGGGTAAACATAACGATTTTATAAATTTAAACGTCGCCGGCGACGTTATATCCAGCAGACGACGAAAATCGGCGTTTACACCAACACGCACTAAACGTATGCATGTTCTCTTTCTCACGCTAGCACACGGTTTGACAGGTCTATAACCTTGGTGGTTTTAATATCAGTGAGTACGAGTCAAAATATTCATGTAATATAGACATATGTGTTACAAAGTTATGGACGGAAAAAATTAAAAGTTGCCTAAAAAGTACCCGAGGTCTTTTTCTTATTAATGTCCTATCTGTTTTGGGTTATGTATTTTTATGTGTAAATATATTCTGTTTTCCAATGGCCTGACTATCATTGGAGCAAAATTGCAGAAATTCATATTTTGTGGAAAATGTGCCAGTGCCGCTTTAAGGGTGCAATAGAGAGATTTTTGAGGTACCAAATATTGTGTCATAACGTCATTTCAAATAGATTAGGACACTCAATAGATTTCTTATCTTGTATTAATGCTACAGAAATGTCTTAAAAGAGAGAAAAAAGGTGATTTTGATTTGCTTATATTTCATTGTCATTAAAAAACTTGGGTGAATTCATCATTTGCTCCTAACGAAAATAGAAATTGCACAATTTTTGTACCAAAGAACACTTCCTCCGTTCAGATGGGAATATTTTTGATGGAAAGCTTTACATCAGGGCAAAAACAAACTCAGAAACCTTTTCGATTTTTTTTAGGGACACATGATTGATATGCAAAATCTCTCGTTGCACCTTTAACCCCTGGGCACTACCGACCGATCTCAGTGGGTTGTTCTAGTAGGGTTATGATGTAATTAGCCAATTAGAGACCTGCTAGAAAAGCTTCAAGGGTTGAAGGGTTACTAATTATTGGTACTCAGAGTCTATATATTGTGTAATATGACCAAATAGGGACGCAATATTTATACACTTTCATCCCACTTTTCCTCTGGTTACTAAAAAAAAGGGCCAACTGTCATTTTCTGACTGATTAACGCAGCCTGCAAAATTTCCCAAAAGATCAGCTCAGCCTGTACTGCAAAATTTCCAGACAGATTATCTCAGCCCAGAGGGTGTTTTGAGTCAATCCCATTATGCACCAGTTTTGGGAAATTTCACCTCAATAGGGTCATGTGATCCCATAAAAATCCTATTCTTAATACATGAAAACCCTGACTTTAACGTCAATTTTAGCCCACAAAGCGTTAGTACTTAGGGAATTTTTAGCATGATTATGAAATGTCTTGCCGTTCTTAAACTTTTGGAATACTTTTTATCCCTAAGTACTAACATGTGTTTAGTACAGCACAGTATAGGCACATTGCTATGCATCATGGGATTGATTAAAAACATCTCAGCCTGTGCTTTACTGTAAATTTTAAAGACAGATTAGCGCATTCTGTCCTGCGAAAAAAATTTCAGATTTAGTAGGCCTGTAGTGCAAAATTTCCAGACAGATTAGGTAGGCCTGTAGTGCAAAATTTCCAGACAGATTAGGTAGGCCTGTACTGCAAAATTTCCAGACAAGATCAGCTCAGCCTGTACTGCAAAATTTCCAGACAGATTAGGTAGGCCTGTACTGCAAAATTTCCAGACAAGATCAGCTCAGCCTGTACTGCAAAATTTCTAGACCGATTATTTCAGCTTGTTCAGCAGTGTTGTGAAGACAAATCATCATAAATGATATTGGCAAGCTCATTTAAAAAAAAATATTTTGTCTGCTTTTCTAGGACTTAAAAACTACACATACCGTGTTGTTCCTAATATATGCCCCTGCTCTAATAAACACCCCCCTACCAACCCCCCTACGATTTTCATAAAACAATTTCCAAGAAAATGAGTTAACCTTACCTAAATCACATGCTTTAAATGCCCGGGACTGTCGTAATCCCTATCATAATCGCTGTTGGCCAGTTGTATTAATTAATTAGTATGGACTTTGACCATCGGGAGGTGCGAAAACGCATCCCCCTGCTCTTCAGTTTGTATTCTTGGTAATCAGTGAAAATAGCGTGTGTAAGGCGATTTTTGCGGATTTTTTTGACTTTTCCAATTTTGACTGTAATAAACGCCACCCTCACTTTTGAAAAATGCATACCGCCCCCGGGGCGTTTTATTAGGACAATCGGTATGTTGTTCTTTGGGTAAATGGTACCAGGCTAGTATGTAAAGTGGAGAAACACAGCTATTGGGATAATGAAATTTCAGTTGTAATTCTCAAACTATCTTCAGTTGCCTAAGGGATGGTTAAAACATAATGTACAATTTTTCCCTTTTTCCCTCTCTTTTTGCAGCCTCACCCATCCAGTAAATAGCCTTTCATTCCATCCTAGTGGCAACTATCTCATCACAGTCACACAGCCTTCCATGATTCTAATTAAAGATCTTAAGATCTCCTAGAGGAATGTTTATTCTACACACTACAAACTACATTACGCGGTCATCAGGTTAGTGCGGTGGAAATTCGCCAGAATATATTAAATTGGACCCTTGTCTTTGGGTAGTAGAAAAGCCAAGTTATCTTATTTGGCCTAAGGACAGAGTGTGTTAATGCATAAAGGGGATGGCCTGAGTTAAGTTTACAAATTTTTCAATCTTGATAGAAGGCCTCACCGAAAACCACATCTGTAAAGTTCCCACCAGTATTTTCAACAGCCGTTTTGAAGTGAGAGGCTAAAAACAGTGATTTTGTAATCCATAGAGTACTGTGTAAAATTAATATTGGTTAGACCAAAATGGGGGGCATATTTTTTGCTCATACATTCAAACCAAACACTTTCAGCCCTAAGATTCACAGGGTCATGAGAAAATAGTAGCTTTTCATTCTGATAAACCCAACATTTTGACCACTTTCCTGTAAATCTGGGGTCCCTGGGGACGAGGCTATTAGCTATCGGACGGCATGGACCCTAGTTTAATGTGGAGAGGTTTTTGTTCATAAATAAAAAGGAAATATTTCCTAGGCTGTAAATTTCACTGAATAATGAGAAAATTATCAACCTTCAGATAACCAAAACCTAAATTTAATGAGTAAGTGCGTGTGCATGTGTGTGTGTGTTGGGGGTGGGGTTGTTTTTAAAAAAAAAACGGGGCCACCCCCCTTTAAGGTGCAACAAGAGATTCCACATATCAGATGTCCCAGATGTAAAACTTTTCATCAACAAATAATCCCACCCTGAAAAGGATTAAGCTGATAATGTTTCTTTGTACGACATTTTTGAAATTTCTAATTTGTATCGGACAATACGAAATTTCAGCCGTATGTTTTAAATTGAAAGAAATTAAAAAAAAAACTTTTTCTCTCTCTCTTTTAAGGCATTTCTGTAGCGAATACAGGTAGAAATCTATTGAGTTTCTAGTCATATGAAATTATATTCTGACAACTACATATTTGGGTGCCAGCCTCAACATCTCTCAATAATTAACCTATTGGAGGGAGCCATATGACAGAAATTGCTCAAGTTATTTTTACACATTTTTTTTTTTTGCTGTGTCAATGACATAGGGTTCCCGCTACAGCCAGTACCTTCCAAGACAGGGGAACACTTTGCTCAGGTGTGCCGATAAACATTTAAGAAGCATTTTATGTCTCCCAGTTTTTGAGGTTTAATATTCAGATCTCATTTGCATATTTTTGGAAGAAACGTATTACACAAAAGCATTAATCCCCTCTAAGACAACCGATTACTTCAATGAACTTCTTACTTGGCTCATGGGATAGAACATGGTGAGGTCATGTGCTGTATACTTTTTTTTGGAACAGGTTTGACTATTAACTAGCTCATTTGCATATTTTCCGTAAATGTTATCAAACATAGTTGTGGGGCCATTTTTATTTTAAAGGTGCAATGAGAGCATTCACCTATCCGTGTCCCTAAAAATCAAAAGTACTGATTTTTGCCCTGATGTAAAGCTTTCCATCAAAAATAACCTCACCTGAAAAGAATAAGCTGAGAAATGTTTCTTTGGTATAAAAATTTTGAAATGACTAATTACTAATGGCGGTAGTAATCGAAGTGTTTTTAGGGTTGTGGTTTTGATCCAAATCGGTAAAAATGATTTACAACTTTCTTCCCCCTTCTATGCATCTCAAAATGTTGCAAAAAAAATCTTAGCAGAGGTCAGATGAATTTGAAACTATGAAAGAATTAGTCTTGGTTGCCTACTTGTTTCATGTCCTTTGTTTGAACCAGGGGCCGCAAAATTAATAAACTCCTTTAGGGCAAAAAACCCTAATTTTAACACAATTTATTCCTTAAAACCCCTGTTCAGGGCCATGCGCAGGATTTATTTTGGGGGGTGCGGGACTTCGAAAAAGTGGACCTTTTTTCAAAAAAAGTGGACTTTTTTTGTAAAAAGTGGATCTAACCACCCTAAAATGGTCCTTTTTTGGACTTTTTGAACATTTAACCACCAAAAAGTGGACTTTCTTGTCAATATTTCTCTAAATTTTGGACCTTTTATCAACAAAATCATCAAAAAGTGGACCTTTTTCCCCTTTTTGTGGAAGTTAGGGGGGTGCAACCGCACCCCCCTGCGTACGGGCCTGCCCCTGTTTTTCTTAATTTTGGAACTCTCAGGGGGCAGCCACCTCCCTGGCTCTGCCCTTGGTTTGAACAACCTGGAACAGCCATTGGGCAGCAAACTAATGTGCACTTTACAATTGATCCATAGTTCTCTTTCTGATCCAATTCCAGTAGACCTCTTTTGGCAGCAGGATTCAGGTGCCACACCGTTGAAATTATTATGATTGAACAGGGGTTTTGTGCAGAGTTTGAGAAAAAAAAAGAGAAACAAGTTTAAAAGCGGGTCTATCAGAGTAGACTCTGTATGCTCATAATCTGTTGCATAGATTCCACATCCTGTCTAACATTAAAAGAGACCTGTTAAAAAAAAAGACGGATGTTAAAATTGCCACCTAATCTAACAGAAAACCAAGATGAAATATTAATAAACTTATTGTCTCGTCTGAATGCATGTATGTATGGAATACAAATACAGGGTTATTATACCTTTGAGGTTACGTCGGACTATCGCTTGATAGTATGACATTTTGCATCGTCTTCGATATCAAGGTTTTATGGAGAATTATAGAAAGCAACATAAGTCATGTGTACATTGAGACAGCGAGTGTGGTTAACGGCCTTGCAAGTGCCGTGGGATTATGCACAACATTAATGTGCCAGAAAGAAGGGGAAATCCCTTATTTAAATACAGTTAGTTTAAACGGTTAAAAAGTGTCTTTGGCTGCTTCAGCTGTACTAAGTTTATTTCAAGATTACATGAAGTGTGATATTTACGCATTCAACATTGGTAATGGTTAAGCAACAAGTACAGTGAACTTCCTGTAGGGGATTTAGAATGAGGGCCAAGAGGTTGAAAAAGCCAGTGTCCTAGAAAGAGCGCTTGCCTAAAAAAATTGCCTGAAGTTCTCTTATTCCAGCATTCTTGGGGTATTTTTAACTCTTTGAAATGTGATTCTGTAGTAGGTGGAATGGGGGGGAAGGAGAGGGAAATGCTGTGACCTAGGAAGGTGACCAAGTAGCTGCTCAAGCTTTGAATTATCGTACATCAAGAATTAGTGACTCAAGACAAGGTTGCTAGATGTAATTGGGGTTAGATGTGGTTGTCCCACAAATATACATTTCAGCCTCCAGGTATATTAGAGAGTATTCCCTTTTTCTTTCTCAAGAAAGATGTGACTCTTAATGAGTCACAATTCTTCATATTATAAAATTCTTTGTTGGAGGGGGATGCACAGAGTTTCTGTTACTTTGACAATGTCCAAAAAATTGCGAAATTGGCTAGAGGGAAAAAAAATGGACAAAAATTATGCCAGAATGTGGGGCTAGGGGATAATGAGGGTTACTGGTCAGGTGTTTGGAATTTGATGGTGAGGGGTACACATTCGCTCCTAATTTCTGGGAAAGGGATTCTGCTCCCAAAGGGAGTATGTTAAAGATGAAGATGACTTTCTTGGGCTGGTCCATTTAAAACCTGGGGGTGAATGGGAAATCCCTCCCAAATCAAAAATGGATTGTGTTGAATCAGTTAGCGCACATTTTTCCCTAACAAACTTCCAGTCAGTGAGTAAGCCTTCCATTAGGCCTGGAGCGGGAGGAGAGGATGCACGTACCAAGTGAAAATAAATGCAGAGCTTTTCAGGACCAAGGATCGCTGTTTTTGGTCTTAAGTTCTTATTCACATATCGCCACTATAGCGTTTGGATTCAATTGTAGACAATCACTAGTGAATCTGAGACTTCACTTAAATTCGCATCAGGATTGTCTCTCAACAACTGTGATATCACATTCTGAAATGATAAATACAAAGGTACAAAATAGATGCTCTAATTCAGATCATTTCCTATAGCTCAATGATAAGAAATTAAGATAATTGCCACGGTGCAGCCCACTGAATTAATCATTTCGATAAGATGACGATTTGATCATTGCAACCAGGCTTAGACCAAAAGGGGATCTTTGGATGAGTATCAATTAACGCCAGATAATTAGAAAATCACTACTTTATACAATCACCCCTGCCCATCTCACACAGAAGTTCAGTTAGGGAAAAACAAACTATAGTTACCCTAACACAGTTAAGACACTTAAGATTTTGTTGAAGTGATTTTATCATGACAATAAGGCTTATTAGAGGCATTCCATGCTTAGTTGACAAGTAAAAGGAGTATAAATCCAACTAGCATATCTTCATAAGTAGAAATACGGCAGCCACAAATTGCTGTTGGGAAAAAAAATCACTGTAGGCCTCACAAATGGACTGGGCGACCAAGGAAAAATATCACTTCACTGTCATGCATGCACACACAACATCACGGAGCGTACCCGCGGGTGTGCGGAGGCAATATGAACACCTAGGGGGTTGCAAAAAAAAAATACCACAAGGGAACCGGCCTATTTTTACTTATCAGAGGTCCTCCGTACCCTGACCACACCCCAAGATCCTCCAGGCCAGGATATTACGCAACCTGTTATATACACAAACACACACCAATGTCATATATCTTTGTTGAAAGAAAGCAGTTCTTAAAGAGTCCTATCAAAGGGGTCAAAAGTGGACATTAAAATGTGCTCTGCATAGGATTATAGGTGTCTAGACATGTGCTTGATGTTCTCACAGATGTTGCTGAATTGTGTCAGATTAATGGAGAATGGGAATAATCATATAGCTGGTGGGTGGAGTGCATGTGGGTGGTATTACTAGCAAACACAAGCATCGAAAAAAAAGAAATGTACAGCATTGGATGGTTGGTTGGCTTGTCTGTCTCAAAATTGTTTGGAAAAATTGGCAAACTCCTTTAAAGGTGTTGTTTCGTCGTCTTGGACCCCCATCTGATTTTCCGGAAGTAGAATAGTATACAATTTTGATTGTCACCGGATTGTGGGAAGTAAGTCGTACGTAGTAAAAAGTAGCTACTCGATTTTGGATATCAGATGAAAGGCCGTATTTTTTTCTCATGTCCCCTGAAATTTCACTTCCTATCATTTCTTCCCAAGATACGACAAAAAAATGCAGGTTTTAATGGTTTTAACCATCATATTAGCACAAACCCCCAGAGTAGTAGAGAATATGGAGTTGCACTATGCATTATCGCGTTTAGCAATCAAAAACGCAAGTTTGTTTTCCCATAAGTAATTGTTGCGTTCCGCGTATACAAGTGTCAGTGTCCCATATCAAGTTGAGAACATGATAGACAAAAAAATCGGAACTTAATTTCAAATTTACTAAAAAAATGAAAATTTAAGGAACAGGAACATTCTGCTAAATTTGGCCCCAAAACTGGCAAATGGGGTAATAACTCTGGGTACTCCCATTTTTGGCAAAATTTGTATGAGTTCTGCTTAAAGACTCTTGAACACATTGTCCCTTCCCCAAACAATATGTGGAGGAGCCCACCTAATTTGGGACTATTCAACCTTGTCTTCATATCTTATGTGCATTGTGTCATAGCCTAGGCACAGCTTTTCTGTGCAGACCGAGTTATACCAAATTTTAGTGCACAGTGTATTACGCCCAAATGAGGGCATTTTCAAAATAAAACCCCCAATTTTGCTTGAGCTGATTCAAAATGGCAGTGGGTATGGTTCTCTGTATCTAATTCTGTGGGGGGCAGTCATAACCGCTTCTGTTTGGTCTAGTTTTACAGAGAACCACAAAAAAATCAAGACTCTTCCAGTTGATTTAACACTCCATTTTAATTTGGAGTATTTTTTTAATATTTTAATTCTCCATATTCCACTGGATAAATCATCTGTGGAGTACAAGCTGGTCGTAAGGGCAATAGCTGCCATTTTGTCAGAAATCCCTATTCAATATAACTATTTATACCAAGGTCTTTGCGTCATGCTCTTGAAATTATTCTTCCACGGCAACACAGTCATCAGAAAGAAACATTTTAAGAGCCACTTACTCAAGGTAAGATAAATTGTTATCCAAATACATGGCAGCAACCACAGATGTACACATGGCAGCTATTTGCACGTACAACTTTGCTGCACCACACGACAAAATGTCTTTTGGATCCAGACTTTTTAAAACAAAAATCGCTCTATTTTCACTAATGAAAAAATGTTGCCGCGATACATTTTGTGAGGATTTGTTATTTGTGGGTAGGCTGTGTTTAATGTACCATGAAAAATATCTAATATCGGCCCCTTTGTCAAAAAAATTGAACATGTCCCTCAAATTGGGATGTCCTTTAACACATTATTCATAATCTGGGGAAGGGGGGGGCGGGGTCTGAAGTAACCTTTTTTATGGCAGTTCAGGAAATACAAATAAACCCTTTGTTTCAAAAGATGTCATAATTTCCTAATAATTTAGGAAAAAAATGATTTGATGTCAAATTCCGTCAAGGTTAGTGGATTACCCTCACTGCAAAACAGTGGTGTAATTCCCAATAACGGTTATTTAGAATTAAATATTGGACCAGCTATAGCCTTAGGCAAGTCTTTGTCTGAGGTCATAAGAGGGGTTACTAGGACCATGAGTTTTGATAAAGGGACTAGCACTGTGGGTTATGCCGGGGATGTTGATGCCGATTTGAATTACTGTTGCTGTTCACGTTTGGCATGTCCTCCCCCCCCCGCCCCTGGTTTTTCATGAACAACAAATGTCAACTAGGGCGTAGTCTGCAGTACTGCATGTTTTAATGACTTCTATTGAAGCATTTGCTTACATTTGCTTAATCAATTAGTGTTATAGAATGTAATGACTAGTAATCTTTAGGTTTTACATCATGTCAGACTCAGGGTCATCCTTAAAGGCACTATCAGTTATCCACCCAAAAGAGTCAAAATAGTCAAAATCAGCAGGAGTAGTCTAAAAGTGGATGATAAGTCTGTAGAATTCACATGATTTTTTTTTTTCAAATGAAAAATGACAAAAAAAGAAGAAAACAGCAATTTTCAAAGATATGAATCTCCATTCAATTACGTGTTGTAGTAAGTGTCCGTACGGAGAGTAATGACTAAATACCCAATTGTGTCATTATTAGGTTGATTTCAGTCTTATCACTTGCAGGGTATGATTGGGTAGTTTTACTTTTACAGACATGCAAAAATCTGATTTTTGAAGATTTTTCTGATTTTCTGATTTTGCATATCACTGATAGTACCTTTAAAGGCTGACTCAAAGATTTCCCGAGGATGGTGCCTTCAATTTTCTAACAATTTATGTTTGCGACTGTATTGTACGACACCCTTTCAAAGAGTTCTGAGAGCAGACTTAAGGGGGTGTTAAGGCAAGAATTCAAAGGAACTGTTTTTTGCCGTATCTTCTTAATTATTGTTCCAACATATATAAAAGTATACTTATTTGAGACGGAGATGACTCAAGGAATCCAAATATGATAATCTTTTTTCCCCAAAATATGTATTTTTGAGAAAATCATGAAAAATGGTGATTTTCACTCATTTTTTGGGTTCCCTATAAAAAATATAGAAATGTTATAAAAATGTGGCTTGTTCGTTTTTGTATTCCAGAGTCATAATTCTAGGGTCGGTATTTCCCGTTTTTTTCAAATTCTGCACTATTTTTCAAATTATATACATACCAAAAAAGGCAAAAATCAGCGAGCGTCAATTTGGAGCAACACCAAGATTGTTCAAAGTTGGACATTCAGATTTTTAACAAAAAATTAAAAACTAAAAAATACCGACTTTAGATTTTGATATGCTCTATACGATGCATTTCATTTCTTACCTGTTGCTGATATGGATTTCGAGTAACTGGGAACCAAAAATCACGAATTATTCCCGAAAGTGAACAAAGAGAAAATCGCCATTTTGTCCAAATGTTGTCCCGTTTCGTTACAAAATATGACCATATTCCAAAACACAAGCGTTCATCTCTTATTTTTCACACTGCTTCTGCACCAGGTCACATTACGTCATCTGGGTTCTTTATGATCAAAATCCAACAATTTATGAGGCTCAAATCGTGAAATTAAAATCCTGTTATGTTTGCAAAAGTAACTCACGTGGGCAGCCATTTTACAATTGAATACAAGTTACCATGGGTATGCGTCATGGAATCGATGCATCAAGGCGTTCTTGATGCGCTCATTACTTCCAACTTTTGCTGATGCGCACCAAATAGCACAGGCGCATATTGCATAATATGCGAAATTACCCGCCCTTTTGCAGTTCAGCCCATGTGGGTTTTTTTGGTCAAAAATGTGTAACATAGTAAAAGTAAAATGAACAAATATGAGGAAACAAGACCGAGAATGTCTTGGAAGCTGCAAATGAACCAATAGCATGTAAGGTTGTGGGAGTTCAAAATTAATATTGGTCGAACAAAATGGGGCACATTTTCGCAGATTTCGCTCATAGCAACCAAACAAAATATAATTTAGCCCTAAGATTTAATAAGGTAAATGAGAAAAATAGTAGCTTTCTTCAGATACCAAAATTTTGACCACTTCCGTAAAATCTGGGCTGCTGGGAACGAGGCTATTGACGATCGCACCAAGGTAT
Source organism: Ophioderma brevispina (assembly GCA_023653785.1). Lineage (NCBI taxonomy): Eukaryota > Metazoa > Echinodermata > Ophiuroidea > Amphilepidida > Ophiodermatidae > Ophioderma > Ophioderma brevispina. The sequence goes on along the minus strand of JAMKCH010087700.1, from coordinate 10,574 downwards.
TAGGTATGTTCTATAAAATTAATAAATAGGCCTAAATTAATAAATGAATGGATAAATATGTGATGCGATCAAGCAAAATGAGTCTGAAGTCGTGTGTCACAGATTCAATTTTACTTTTTCTGTGTAGCTGTATGAGCATTTAAATAGTCTACATTTTTGCCTAAAATCCCCAATGAAATTGACCAATTATATCACACAAAATATCAAAAAAACCAAAAAAGAAAAATTAAAAAAAACAAAAGACATTTTCTCATTTGTTTGGACACTATATCTCAAAATCAATATTTGCGACTTCCGACTCATTTTGCTTGATCACATCACATATGATTATGGTTATTTTCAATTTTATACTCCAAAAACATGATAAACGATACTACACACCCACACAACACACCAACACACACAGACTACATGTAGTAATACTACAACACTTTTATACACAGTCCATAGGGCATGGCATAGAATGTCTTTAGCTTTGCCAATTTACTTTGCCACATGGCCCCACCTGAATGAACAACTCTACACATACGGCTCCACGCACTAGTTCGGATAAGCATCCATACTACAAAAACAGTTAACACATAAGCTCACACTTCTGTCTTCACTTTGCTTTACTCGCATGAATGAACAACATTTTTACTTAGCCCGACTGAATGAACAGTAATACTACGTCGATTGAAATCGATGAGATGTTCACCGAATGAGATGTGCACCGGGTGAAATGTCCATTGGATGAAATATCTTCGCTTCCGAAGCGTCCAGCATTTGTGCCAAATACGTAAACATTACAGCATGAAAAAAAACACTTTGTCGTCGATTTCGCGACCCTCGCTTATAAATGATCCTTAGAGACACCAAGCAAATCGTCAGGATGTGTTTTGTTTAGAAAGTTTACCGTTGCCAACATCAAATAGAATCAATTTTCCAATATGGCGGTATGAATCGCTATAACGATGTTTTTATCACAGTAATATTGCACAGTTCTAATATTTTTCTTATACCCCGGTATTAATTAGGAACTTTGACCTTGGTAGGTCCAAAACAGCATCCACCAACTTGCTAGTTTTTTAGTATTGGTAATCATCGAAAATAAGCGTGTTCGTGCCGATTTGAAATAAATTACCGGGACAGCTGTAAACTGAGCATCAATTTTAATATTACAGTAACGAACGAACGAACACATGAACACACACACTAACAGAGTTTCTTGGAGATTTATAGGAGCTTGCTTCGCAGCTCAAAAATGAATATATATATATATAGATTATGTTAAAATATATGGAAAGAAAACATGTTAATGCCATTAAACATGAAAAAAACTCCAAACTGGCCATTTGTCTAAGATTCTGCCTTAACACCCCCCTTAAGCTACTTGACAGTTGTAGTTTTGGGAGTGGATGTAGATCATTTTGGAAGGATAAGAAGCTCCCAGGAGGTGGAGTGAAGATTAACAACTGGGCAATAGTCCAGGGCAGCATGATTGGGTAGAATCTGAAAGATCACAGTATTGCTTGTTTTATTTCACCAAGAGTGAAAATAACAGACAGTTGCTAAAGTCTAGTCTCTTAAAGTCACAAATGCACGGATTAGTCATGGAATCACAATTGAGATATTTTGTCATTTGTCTGATGGACTGAAGCATGTAAGACCTCAATGGAGGGTGGCACTGACCTAAAATGGTGGTACGGATATGAGGGGAGCTTCAAGAGATCCCCTTTGTACCTTAATTTACGTTATTTAGACCCCCTGTTTCATGTATGATCACGTTCTTTCATGTTCCCTAAATTGCAAGAAAACTCCAAAATGCTAGAATAACCCAAAAAGTTCGGAAGACCCTAACCTTTGATAAAATAATGTTCCAAGCCCTAAATGTTGGTGCTTTGTGACAAACACAATCCATACCAACCAAATTTGAGTGCCCCCTCCCCAGTTGTCACTAGTTATCCTTGACAAAAGCTTCTTAGGTAGTATGCACTCTATGATACTTAGGCCAATGTTAGGGTAATAGTAAAATCTCAACTCCTGTCAGGCAGGCCCCCCTAAGGTGTACACAGATTGGGTCAAAGGTTATATGAGTAGATTAAAGGGGCAGCTGTAAGTTGGGGTCAAGTTGACTGGTTGTTGGTTCTTCTCTGCCAAAATGCTTTACACTTACATATTGGACAACGCTGTGCCCTATTCCCCCCAGGTCAAGGGAACATCACAAGAGTTAACACTGGAATTTCGCCGGCGGGGGTACCAAGGTTAGGGTGTTTTGGTTCCGTAACGGAACCTTATCAGACAACCTGTAGTATAGTAAATTTTTGTCCCCGTACCATGGCCCCTCACTACGCCACAGCCCCTTTGCAACTATAACAGTGTCCACTTTAATAGACTCCCCAGAGATCCGAGGTTTTATACGCCACGTGGTCCCTCCCCCTTTCCATCTCTCTCAGAACCCCTTCCACACTGCCACCGAGCACCCTAAAGATTCTCCTCGTTTAACACAGGTGCCCTTTCCATACTAACCCAGGCTCTGTGCCTATCCGCACTACCTTCCATACCAAGATCCCAAAATTCCCTTTTCCATCTAAGTGGCCAATACCCAAATACTCTGGTCTCATTCCAGACAACATAAGTTTTTCCTTCAGTTCTAAGCCTGCATTTTTCCTCATCCATTTCTAAGGCCCGAATTTAAAAGACAAAATCAGGGTCCCAATCCCTAAGTTCAAAAGTCGGATGACACACATCTTCCCAGAGTGTCCCCCCCCCTCCCCCGGGTCGCTCGACCTCTCACTATCATAAACTCGCCCCTTTTCTTCAGAGTTTTAAATTTGAGCCGAAATTTTAGGTTAAAGCCCATTAAAGGGGGATGGATCAATGTGTCAGTCTTAAATTTTGTCATTACAGAATGGCCTTCACCCCAAAACCCCATCGTGTAAAGTTTCTAATTTTGCAATTCCTTACAAGGCCCCACATATTCCACTCTACATGTCACGGTTACCACATACCGTCAAAAGAATCAAACTATATTTACAACATGTCATGTTTATAGTATCAAATTGGGCTGATTTTTTTCTCATTTACCACAATGTTTGGATTATAACTAACTCTGTACACAGCATCAGCAAAATTATTTAAATTTTTATCTATTTTGAAGTTAGAAGAAAAATCTTGTTAATAGGCTAATAAACAAGTATACCCATAGCAGAGAGCCCCTTGGAGCGCTTAAAGTGGCCAAGGACATACAGTGATTATGATACTGCATCCCACAACACATTGGGACCTTGATGATCACATCTGTTATTCTCTGCTATAATGCCTTGTGTTTTCGGCTAGTTTGACACAATGTATTATGGATATTGGATTTGATTACTCATTGTTCTGCAAACCTTAGATGCCACAGATTAGGTGAAAAAATAAAACCTAACATGAGATTAGAAATGATTTAATCCATTTTTCATCATATCCCATAACACGATAGATGAGATCAAGCAGCTTCAAGACTGCATAACAGAATCTAACAGATCCGATGTTACAAACATGTTTTACCAGCATTAGTTTGGATAATGTTGACACAATGTATTAGGGGATATTGGATTTGCTACCTTGATTCTTGATTCTTCCACATCTTTAGTCCACAATGCAAGTCAAACCATCTTACAAAAAAAGTAACTTCTGGTCCGATACAAACAACAACAACATATCCTTCTTCAGTAATACAATCTAAAATATTCCTCTGTTATAAATCATCCCAAAGCCTTCATAGATTTCCAATATTTTGTTTTCATTTTATTTCAACCACCTCTCTCCAAGCAACCTCATTAGTACAGGTTCCCTCAATATGATACCCGCCATTTATGAACATGGAATATTCCGGATTGGCAGTCTCTAGATGTGGCTTATTTCTGAAATACTTGCCTCAGAAATCTCCCCACAATCCACACCCTTTTCCTCCACCAAAACAACACAAGCCTTTTGGCCCTGGATAAGACTTCAACACATAACATATCCAATTTATAGCTCTAAACACCACTCCTTCTATCCAAAACGGTTGACAGAAGTTCAATTTTTCTCACAATGCAAAAGGCAGTACCTACCCCCAATACGTACACACTTACTGTCTTCTGTCAGCACATTTTTGGATTTTCAAAAGTAGACCAATTTTAATATACAGACGTACGTCTGATAATGAGCCATTGAACCAATTCTATGCCAAAAATGAATTGGTTTTATAGTTCCCTCTTGGCAATAAAACTAACGGTTTCATTGATATTTAGTAAAAACTTAAAAACTAAGTGTGTCAACATTGAACAATGCTATAACACAAAAGGCTGGGCATCCCTGTTTAGAACTAGGGAAATGAACAGTTTTGTCTTATTCCTATTAAATATAACACTACATGCACAGGCACAGCTCTCTCTATATCCATCTGGATTTTACCCACCACTCACAACACCTCCAACCCAGTAGTTCCAACCACTAAATGTGGGGACTTTAGAATCCTAAAGTAATCCTTAATCTCACTATAATTTTAAATCCTAATTCTAGTCCTAAATTGTAACTCTTGCCCTAACCCTAATCTTTAAACTGATGCTAATCTTTAACCTGATCCTAGTCCTAAACTCTAATCCTTACCTTAACCCTAGTTCCTAATAAGTTGTTGTTCATAAGGTTGGGTTGTTTGTTTTTAACCACATGGTTTCTTTTTTTTAAGGTCATGGTATGGAAGACCAACTTTGACCAAATAGACTATAATGAAGTCTTACAATCCCATCGAGCTCGCTCACAAGTCCAGCCACCCCCTCACATCCACGACATCCATCCTCGCTCTCCACATCACCGTCAAGCTGTGAGGACAGGCGTCCCCGAGGTCAGCGCACAGGGCGAGCTCCGGGACATGGGTGCTCAGACTCCAGGGGTGACTAATTTAGGACCGGCTCTGTTCACACAATCACAGGTAAGGGTCACATCCAGTTTCACTTTGAGGCGTCTATTATTTTACATAACCTTCAAATTAACCGCAATTCTCTTGCATTGATCATAGAGTGTGTCACTTCCTCTGGCTCATGTTGATAGATGTGTGTTAGCTGAGGTGACACTCATAGCAAGCTTTTTGATCTCTTCACAAAGAAATTTACTTGGGTTTAATAAAAACTTCACCCTTCACATAGAGTTGTAATGATGGTAAAAGGTAAATTATCTTGATACAGTTAACTGATTCATGTTAAATATAGCAAGAAGTTAGTGAGGTAAACAGTGGGTATGATTTCACAACGTCCTGAGAGTGTAAGGAGGTCGTATTTGAAATAGCTGCCGTATACTATATAGTGTGGGTTGGTTTGTATTCCCGTAGGATTTTCATGCTAAAATTGATTTTGGTTGCTGTTTGGGTTTCAATAGGACCTAAACTGTCAGAAATGATGGGGTGCAAATTTCCTACTGATGCCCCCTTCTTCAAGGGGAAACTGTTAGTACAGGTGAAAAATTTAAATCGATCAAATTTTGGTTTAATGTACACTAACGCGTTCGTCTCGTCATAAGGCATTAAAAAAGTATTATTTTGCCTAGGTTCCAACCTTAGTTAAAGCGGTATAGCCCCATAATGGTTTCAAGGTCACCCTGGGGGAATGCTCCGTGTTGTTGAAAGTGGTGTCGAATGATTCCTTGTGTCATACTGAAACAGAAAATGCATTTAATTTGATCTTTTCATATCACCATTGCGACATCCAGGAAAGTTCTGGTGACCCCCTCCCCAGACCATGTAGACCCTTGCACCATGTTGCTATGTAATTAGCCAACCAAATGTCACCACTGTAAAAATAATACATTTTTGAATCCTGTGAGATAATACAAACAACTTATCACCAGTTTCAACAAATCTGAGCATGGTAATTTTACCCCAGGATGACCTTGAACCATTATGGGCTATAGCGCTTAACTAAAGGTTGGAACGCAGCCAATCAATCTTTTCTAATCCTTATAAGGAACGAACATGTCAATGTACATTAAAACACAATTTGACTCGATTTTAAATTTTTCCCTGTAGTAACATTTCCCCCCTTGAGGAAGGGGGCAACAGTCGGAAAATTTGCACCCCATCATTTTCTGACTGTCTGGTCCCTATTGAATGAAAAACAGCAAGAAAATCAACTTTAGCACCAAAATCCTACTGGAACCGTTTCATTGACCCTACCACCTACACTAATACTTGTATTCTGGCCTGAACTAGATTTACGTCAAAAGCTTTCACGCAGTCTAAAACGTGGCGAATCGTAGTAAGCCGCAGCTGTAATCGTGAGCGTACAAAGTCTATGTGCGCGATACGCATGCCCAATGGCTGCCGAAAGCTATGACATCACTCTTTTTTGGTGGATATGTTTTCTGAAACTAAAAGAACAATAATTTCCACTTTTTGTGGGCCGCCAGCATAGCTGACTGGACCACTTAGCAAGCTGTTGTGGCGTCTGTATGTGTGAATAGATGTGTGTGTGACAGTGTGTCACTAAATTGTTATTTTTTTTTAAAAAAAATTCACCTCAATGAAAAGTTGAAGGTCAATTGGAACAAAACTTGTGTCATAGGTGCAACCTGGGATCTCTCATATTGACCGTTGGTGCCCTCAGTGACCTTGGTGACCTTGTGTGACCTTTGGCCCCATTCACAACCGCGATGGCAGACGACCTCGCGGTCCTGACCCCCGCATGTATTGTAAAAATTTACTATTATTATTATATTCTGATTTAGCAAATCGCAGATAGTGCCTTTAACTTTAAGGGGATGTTACTTTATAAGTGACATGGCATGTCTCATGAAGGTCGCGACCTGTCAGTCATGATGGAACTGTCCAACAACAACTTCTCAAACTGAAACTTGTCTCAAAGTTGTTACAGTTTAATCAGTAGGATGACGTCAACCTATGTTCCATAGCATCCATGCGGTACTTTCAAAGTGTATATTTTATCATTATCTTGTCTATTAATATGTGTTTGCTCATGTCTAACAAAAATACATCTATGATTTATTCATTGTTATGCCGTCAGCACCTATTCGGGTGATTTAATTGCGGATCGGAGATCTAACCTCCCAACTAAATACACACCTATATGAGGTGGGGACTGGGTTATATGCCATCTTCGTAAAACCCATAAATACGGTGCTGTAAACTCAATATATTGATTTTGCATAATGACAGGTTTTGACTTTTTCCCAATTTGAACGATTTGTTGCCGTCATTGTGCCTTAGAATTCTAAAAATAACGCATATTAAAAATCAATTATAGCTTGTGTTTCAGCATGCGATGTCGCACTTGAGTGTGAGAACGTGCTACTTGTACAATGGTTTTGTTCCAGGCATGAGATTTAACTGAAGTTAAAACTTGCAGACCAAGAATAGATGATTGTTGAAAGGACGGTTGAACTTTCTTAAAAATACAGCATTGCGTGCCAGTATTTGGATGAAACATGTTAGAATTGATGAATTTGTATTATTGATTGGTTATTAAAAATATGGGGCATAGGTGTTATGACATAAAGGTTACTTTTGATTGCCCCATTGATTTTTGAGTAAATATGAAGATAGCAAAAATTTACTGTAAACAAATTCACTTCAGTGAATATTAAAAAATGTTACCCTCAATTCTAAGATAATTATTTTTACAAAACAAAATAGGAGGAGTACAATTCTGCTTGATTCTTAACTTTTAATCCTATTTATAGACTTATCTAAGAAGACGGGTATGTTTTTCTGTAAAATTAAAATCCAAAGTACCAGTTTTATTATTTTTTTCTATTAAATTAAAATATGAGTGAAAGAGTAGTTCTGAAATGTGTTTAACTCTTTTTAATTCTTACATTATTTATTAAATTGATAATTCCAAATAATATTTCAGAACTCTTCCTACAGAGTCTACAAGATTTATAATTTCCATCTTAAAGCTCTATGTGGAGGCAGTGATTTTTACACCTTTTTTTTTTTGGGGGGGGGGATCAGTGATAACTTAACAAAACCTGTCACCCTAATCAGTCTTCCACAGAGGAGGAGTTCTAATTCCCTGTGCTGAGACGACAATTGCTGTCGGTGCCCTACGCCGTTGTCATGAATGCCCCTAAAAACACCAAAAATCAAAAGCAGCTACTGCTGTGCCCCTTTCGATTTGCCGTCATGCCCTTTTCAAGACCGACAACTGCCAAATTTTGCACCTCCATGAAAATGCAATTCTTGCAGCATACACTATGAGCTAGTAAAATCTCAATTCCCTTGGCACAGTTCAGTAGCTTTCATTCACCAATGTATTTAGAAAATACACCCCTTGGTTTTTTAGGTATGATACACGATACCCAGATCACATAAGGTCAGATCATGTCAATGCATGTAACTACAACCCACTGAACTGTGTCCTTGGTGGATGAGCATCTTGGTAACGTCATGGTGCTAGTCGATTGTAATAATATTTTTTTGTGGCTTTGTATTCAGTCACGTTATCATTCCGAAGTAACATGTTTTAAATGATATCTCTTATTTTTTTTCATCAAAAGAAGTCGTTTCCATATCTTAAATGCCCTGGGAAACCACGGATGGCCACCATATTTATAGTTTTTTTTTTTTATGATTCCTCTTCTGTATTGCCAGTGCAACAACACCACCATGTACTTACTCTGAAGGCAATAAAAGAACTAAAAAAGGTTTCCATTTTTCTGTAAAGTCAAAAATTATTCAACAGCATCAATACTAGAATATATCAAATGAACTGCCTTGATGCACTTCCCATTGACAAATTGATTGATCCTTTTTTCCCTCAATTGCGGAATTGGCCTTCATGCCCTTAGCAATTTTGAAATAAGGCATTTTTTATTTATGCCCTTTAACAAAAAGTCCCATCCCACTCCCCCACCCCCAGGGTCCTATTTTGTACCCTGTGTAAATAAGACCAATTTGTGTATACTTATAATTTTTCCAAACTCTCCGCAAAATTCTGCCTTTTTTGGGAACTAAACAACATGACAAATAACATTAATGTGTTGTTGGCATTTCAAGCCGAGGCACGATCAACGAGTACGCTGCTGTAAAGAGATTCAAACCAATGTTGGCCCTTCTGAACTTTGATTTTCTGAATACACATCTACTGTTTGTGAAACTTGTATCAGTTTTAAATCATTATAGAAAGATTCATAATATTTCAGTTGGAATTTATTAAAGTGATGGATCACCAGCGTGCATTTGTTGGATATGATTGCTTGTTTCTATGCATGGGGTGCCAAGCATTTTGTATTTGAAGAGCCACTTTAAATAATTTGAACTTTAATTTCAATTTCGAGTGAAAATCCATTTACTGTCTGTTGCGTAGTGTGCTAGAAGCAACATAATCGGGAAGAAAAGGGCAAGGTTTCTTTTTGAGATGACAAAGAGGAAGACCAGCTCTTGTATGGTGCTTAAAGGAGAACTATTTATGCCGCAAGTTGTGCTTGCAGTAATCGCATACCGTTATAACCTAGCGCGAATTTTAATGGCACATGGTCAAACTAGATGGTTGAAGTCATTATTATGTTAATATAATTCTGTTTTGAATGAAACCACTCAAAATGTGTCAATAAAATTATTTGATAAATTATATTGCATATAAAACTTCGTGTACCGGTCTCCTTTAAAGTGTGAGCATGCTTGTTGTGCATGTATTCAGGGCATAGTCACAATTTATCTGAGAGGTGCTACATTCCTGATAGCTTTGACCAAGAAGAGAACGTTTGAAAACCATGCCTAAATCCGGGCCTTTTTGCCTGCTAACCGAACATTTTCCCCTCTAACCAGAAAATCTGCCTCAAAACAACACCTAGAGCAAATACAACACTATACAGCATCATGTGTGAAGATGTCTGACCTACTGTGCCGTCCGTATCACATAACACATATACATATCCCATGTACACTAGCGCGAATTTCAAATAGCGCATGGTCAAACCAATGTTTTAAATTACTTTTTATGGTTAGATAATTCCTTTTTTTTCATGAAACCACTCGTATGTGTTCAAAATTATATTTTATAGCGTATATGTACGTATAAGTTTATTCCTTAGTACAAAAAATTCTGCCTCAAAAGTCAAAACCGTGGGAATTATGGGCCTCTCTAATGCCGTGAGAGGGTTTATAGATTTGCATCTGGAACATTTTTCAAATGGCATGAGGCTTTGAGTTCTTATTCATTATTTTTATTGGTTGAACTGCAAAATGCATTTTTTTTCCAGAGTTTAAGGATCAATCACATCAACAAGGCCTTGGATAGAAGTGCATCATGTTCAGATTCTGCATGCAATGTACTCTTCATTGTTGTTGCATTAATTGCACTCTACTTTACAGCTGTTGTTGATGATTAATAATGAAAAAATTCTTTGGCGCAGGTTTTTGGAGCATGCGAGCGGCGGACGTAAATCTAACTTTCATTCCCTTGGCTTAATAAGTGGTTTGGATCTGTGTATACCTGCGCTCTTACGGTAGCTACCCTCATGCGACCTTAGGTACCTTTTTGCACAAATTCTCATTTGGGCCCGCCAGAAACCTCTATAAATAACCACATTAAAAATTTCGCGACCGCGAAAAT
>JAMKCH010087698.1:0-11225 GCA_023653785.1 Ophioderma brevispina | reverse complement strand
ACTTTCTAGAAAACAGGACAAAGTGTTAGAATCCTGCACAAGTTCTGAAAGTACTATCCTGTAGCCTTAATTCCTAGTGTTTGTATACCTACACACAGGTTGTCAAAGCTGACCTCAATGACAGTGCCAGCCTGAAGGAAGCCCTAAGAGATGTGCATGGCTGTTTTCTTGTCACCGACACCAACTTCAAGTCGGCTGATCCAGAAGAGGAGGAGTTCAAGCAAGGAGAAAATGTGGCTGATGTATGTGCAGCACTCAAGATTAACCATATCGTCTTCAGTACTCTGCCGGGAGTGAGGGATGTCACCGGAGAGCGTGCACAGCATTGGGATGCAAAAGCAAGAATTTACAAATTGATGAAAGAGAGAGACTTGCCAGTGACAGGGGTCATGCTGCCATTTGCTTACAGTAATTTGCTGACGTATTTTCGATTTCGGAAAGTTCAAGAACATGTGTACAAACTTGGTGAGTGCTAGATTATTATTTTGTCTTGCCTCTGAGCTTGTGTGTAATATCCATAAACCAAGGCAGGCTACCCAAAAAGGGACCAGGTTTAAGCCCATGTAGTTTCGTCTTTAATTTAATGCATGCCAGTTAGTTTGTCTTTAAATTATAAACACAAAATCAAAAGTAAGTTCCCCCCAAAAGAACCTACAATAATTTCCAGGATATCCGTTTTTTAAAGATAAAACCTAGTAAAGGTTATAGCTATGGTTGTTAGGAAGCAGTGTTGTGAAAATGAGAGGAATCCCTTACTTCACGGCCGAATGAGCACAAATTAAACACAAAATGAGGCCGTTTTAAAAATTGCAATGGTTTCATGTCCATATTTCACTGTGTTTCAACATATGTAATGGGATGCGGATTGAAATCCCCGCCAAGGTTGCACCATGACACTTTTCTTTTGAATTTTATTTTACGGGTCAGGCATAAAATGATGAATGCATCCATTTATGGGATACTGGGAGCATTCATAAGATTATGAATGGTGAAACACATGTCAATACAAAAGGACCTGGTATCAAAAATGTAGGCCTATACAACCAATAAATTTCCTGACCACAACACTCACTTGCAATACACCAACCACAAAGCATACAGTATAAAGATGGTAAATTTAAAGAGACATGAGGAGATTTCCAGAAAGCAGCGCCCCCAATTTTTCTCGAACCTAGGTTTTTTACATATTTGGAATGCTTACCAATGTATTAGATCATACCTGAAGTGAATAAGCCGAATACGCCGTCTTTATGTAATAAGATGATGATTTAGTAGTTTCTGTCGTGCACGACAGAAAGTCAAAGCATGGTTTTCTATGGGGAACAATTACGATCGCAGGCAAGTTCAAAACAAGGTTTGTGGTTTTCTTTTGCCCCTGTTTGTCCAATAAACCTTCCAAACGTTCTCGGTAGGTGGTCTACAACCGATCCAGTGAAATTTGAGAGAAATTCATATCCTAAAAAAATCTCCTCCTGTCACTTTAAGTCCAAACTGGGATTGCAATAATTAATCATGCCCAGGTTATCAGACCAGGATAGGGCAATTGCAATTGGCCTGTTGGAAACTGGCACGCCTGTCATCATGATTGACATTTTTTGCAATTTTTAAAAAGGCCTCATTTTGTGTTTAATTTATGCTCATTCAGCCGTGAAGTAACCACTTCCTCACATTTTCACAACCCCGCTTCCTAACAACCATAGCTATAACCTTTACTAGGTTTCATCTTTATAAAAAAAATGGATATCCTGGAAATTATAGTAGGTTCTTTTGAGGGGAACTTACTTTTGATTTTGTGTTTAGAATTAATAAAGGTATGAAAAAATACAATTCAACACATTTCAAGTAAACTTTTTCAAGATGGTACTGGTAGGGGAAAAAATCACATTTCAAGTACAATGTGATGATTGTATGCCAACCACTCCATCTTTTTTGATGTATGGTACAACAATCCATATAATTCTGTTTTTTTTGGGGGGGAGTGAATATGAAAAGAGCAACAAGATCAAACAATTAACTAGGTAAACGATTTGTATTTTCTTCCTAATTCAGGTATCCCCATGGGAGAAATGTGTCTGAATATGTTGGATGTTGGAGACCTCGGCAAGGCAGTGCACTACATCTTCGACCATCGTGATGAATGTCTGGGCAAAACGTACGCCCTGGTTGGAGACAAGCGCACAGTCAAAGAGATGTGTGATATACTTGCCAAGGAACTCAGACCTAATTCTTTTGAGGATGCCAAGGTAACTTGAAAAATGATTTGAGACAAGGCTGTATGCTGGATTTATTTAGGTGGACCCTAAAATGGTACTTTTTGGACATCTCGTTACCAAAAAGTGAACTTTTTTATCAAATTTTTGCTTCTGTGTATTTTTATTTTTTTTGGGGGGGGTGACTACACACACATATCCTACTGGTTGCCTCCACAAATGTGCCGTATTAACTATTTTGACAAATTAGCTGATCTTATACCAACTAATACATAAAAAAATATGTTTTATAATATTTTCTGGCATAGTGCATCATCTGTGTATGTTAGATGGGTACTCATGCACTGGTTACAAATTATATGCCATATAGGTTTTTGTGTCGCCTGCTTTCAAGTTAGCAGGAAGACACATAGGGATAGCTTTTTCCACTGTGGGCTGTGAGCTGTGGCCGTAAACAAAGGGTAACAATTGCTCATTTCTCACATATAACTTCATACTTGGTCAGAAGAACCACTGGCCCAAGTCTCATATGTGGTGTAAACAAAGTGGCCTTTGATAACCCCTATGTGAACTTTGACCCCATTTTGTGAAAATCTATAAAACTACATTTCTTTGAGGTTGGTACATTTACTGCACCCACTTTATCTGCTCCCAGTTGAATTCAGCAGCCTTGACGGAATAAAGTACAGTATCACATGCACTTTATTCCGTCAAGGCTGCTAAATTCAACTGGGAGCAGGCAAAGTGGGTGCAGTAAATGTACCAACCCATTTCTTTGGTACATAAGACACTACAACATGACATTTCCCACATGTTCACTGATTAACTTCATAATTAGTCATAAGCACCACTGGCCCAAGGCTCATATGAGGTGTCAACAGATTGACCTCTGATGACCCCTATGTGAACTCTCATCACCAAATCGCGACTCCCGTTGGCAAACCGTGTTGGCAGGCGACGCAAGCGTTCTGGGGAACAATTTATTTTTTATTGTTATCAATGGGATCAGTGACTCCTACCAAAGATAGCATGAGCCAGTTGACTTGGCAACAGTTATATTTTGAAGTGTACTATGACAGCAAATTTTCAACAAAATTAGAGTATGACTGTGTTCTTAAAGGGTCATGGTCCGATCGCTAATAGCTTTGTTCCCAGGGACCCCAGATTTTATCGAAGTGGTCAAAATTTTGGTATCAGAAGAAAGCTAATATATTTTTCTCATTTACCTTGTGAAATCTTAGGGCAAAAGGATGTTTGGTTTGGATGTTATGTGCAAAAATGTGCTCCAATTTGGTTGACCAATATTAATTTTACACAGTACTTTATGGAGATTACAAAATCACATGTTTAGCTCTCTTTTCAAAACTGGTTGAAATATTGGCACGAGACTTTACAGATGGGGTTTTGGGGTAAAGGCCATTCTATCAAAATGAAAAATTTATGGACTTAAATCGGGTCATCCCCCTTTAAGTTGGGATGGGGAAAGCTATGCTCTGTAATATTTTTAATTGAATAATCATGCCATCTGTTGAAACTATTTGCATGCTCTGTATCTTGTTTCTAGATGACCTGTGCCCAGATGAAAGCTATGCATTTCCCAGGCAGTGAAGACATGGCTAACATGTTTGAATACATCCAGAGGGCAGACTTACGATTCAACCTGGACACGACAAAGCGCTTGGTGCCTGATGTTATTGATTTCTCAGCGTGGGTTGATGCAAACAAAGATGCCTTGCTTGCATCATTGCAGTAGATGCCAATTGGAACAATAATAGCACATTTTTTTTGAAGAGCGCTCTCAATTTTTAAAAATGTTTAGGTTTTTGTACAGTTGCATTGGTAATTGGCTAGTAAACTAATACTTGTGAGTGGTAAAGCTTGAACTTCTTTGTGTTGCATAAGAAGGAATTTTGTAATTGGAATAATTAATATCTGATCCCGACAATAATTCAACGGCCGCTGGAAACATCATTCCAATATGAAATAGCGCCATTTACGTGTCAACACTCATTCATTAGCTGTTCCGTTGGTTCATGCAAATCAAATTATAGAATCATTTTCATGAGATTGTGCTATTTCATAATGGACAGACAAAGTTTCCAGTGCTGTCGATGAATTAGGATATGGCATCGCAGAATCTTAATTACAAAATCCCTTCTTTTATGATGTATGCATACTTTTGAACACAACTGTGCATAAATCTCACAAATTTGAAAATTGGGGGCACTCCTCCAAAATGATCTATTATTGCTTTAAAATAATGGCATGCAGGAGCAGAATGGGTAGGAATGTTCTTAAATAACAATGTAGGTCCTATAAAAGTAAACATCTTTAGAAAGCAAATAATGCAGAAAAATCAAAACTAATGGCAGAATTATGGTAAAGGGCATGCTTCTGAACAAAAACCATCAAACACTGTGACATTTTGCTTTTTCGTCATTTATTCCTTTACTAAGAACTACAGGATATAATTTGCCATAAGCATATGAGCGCATCTTAATGTTGAAAACAAAACTACACTTCATAATACAAAAAACAAAAATACATGACTCATATAGAATTGATATCAAGGAAATCAGACGATGCATTCTAGTTTATCTTAATCTTTGAGTTATGGTTAATTTGCAGGTGGAATCTAATTCTTTCATGGGTCATGCGTAAATGCATTTTTCTTGACTTTTTAGCTATGCCTCATGTTCCCTGGCCATTGATGAGTAGTCTCATAAGAGAAGCTCTATTACGTGAAGCATTTTGTAATTTGTAAAGTCCAGATCCAATTAAATGATGGACAATTACAATTAGTCTTTAAGTCAGCTTTTTAAAACAATTTGATGTTATTGAAATCATTAGGAACATGAAAATGTATATACATGTTGTGTTTTAAGATTAGGACTATTTCTTTTTATAGAATAATATGCTGCATTAATAAGGGTCTTTAGTTTAAAGTTAGTAGCTTTAGCACATGTGCATGTGTAAATAAACCAAAGAAATGTTATTTAGGTCATGCCACAAAATGATATTGGCTATCGATAGCTGCCACTGTTACTGTCTTCCCAACTGAAGTTAACCAAAGTGTTACTTAATAATGTACCAAATATCTATATATTTTCTACCAAATTCAGTAATACCTACTTACAATACAATACATTCCAATGGCTGGACAAAGAAATATTTTGATACTATTTTTAATGAAAAATTTACATAATCTTTAATTTTGAAATTGGTGTTGAATCAAAAATAGACACTGACAAATTCCAAAGTTTCAAATAGTACTTCAAATAATTTGTCATTTTGAGTGTGTGTGTAAACTGAACAGAGAGTGATATGGGGGAGGGGTATTTCTTTCAAAAGAAAAGAAATTCAGCAAACTAAACATGTCTATGTAAGTTATTATATGGAAAGTTTTCAGGGATGCCAAAATTTTAATTCATTGGGGTGAGCTGTGGGGACAATTAGCGCTGTTGACCTCATGGTAAATGTAACCTTTCAGTGTATAGTGAATTTATATAATTTAGTATCTATATAGAAAATTTATCAATGCAAAATGCAATGTATAATCATGATAATAATCATAACCAAATGCAATATTTTGAAGTTTGCTTGTAAATAAGTACAAAAATGTATGTAATTGATGTTTACTGTTATGCAAATGCTGCATATATATTCTAAATATTATTATCAGAGGTGGACCCAGAATTGTCAAAGGTCGAAGCATGGGTAATAATTACGCTGGTTCCCTGCGACTTTAGTCTCTCACCACTTCACAAATGACCAAAGACGCAGGTACACAGTCTGTAATGAAATTCAACAGCTTATTGGCTGATGGAGATGGTGGGGTCATGCATTTGCACAGTTCACTGTAAACTCATTCCCTGGTAAACTTCAGTAAACACAGCAAATCAATGCTAACATTGCGTGTACTTTCACACCGGTGTAAGAGATAGTCAAATAGTCTCTTCAACAGACTTTATTAGGTGTCTGTGGAAATTTGACATCCGGGGTTTATAATGTTTTAAAACAAAACTATGTGACCAGGTAGAAGTTTTTCTGTTTAACGTTTTCAAGTGGTATAAAAGGAACCATTTTATGGAAAAGAAAAACATTCCTAAACAGTCTTTGATTTTTCTTGAGAAATCCAAAGTAAATGTAAATATTTTCAAATGGCAGCAGTGCGTGGCCTGATGTTGGTGTAATCCATGCACAGTGGGACGTTGCTGGCTGCTATGCAACCAACAATGTTATATTGGTTCTCATAAACTCAACAGACCTATCTTAGGGGAGTTTCCGTAACCTGACCCATCTGACATACTCTTTTCTGACTCACTTATGAATTCGGAAACCAGCACAGGTTTATTCCGATAAGGTTTCCGAATTCATGTGTGTCGGAAAAAGTGTGTCAGATGGGTCAGGTTATGGAAACTCCTCCAACTTGGGTAGTCTGGGATTACATACATAAGCCCGCTTGAAACAATAATAATCCTACTTAAATAATTCTGTGAATGAATGAATGTCAATAACATGCCAGTTTTAAGGGCAGTGTGAACCTTGAGTTTCCGAGTATCTATTTTGGTTTGTAACTTTGCAAATATTTGATTATTGTATGTAAAAGTATACATTTCTAGAAAGAAAATTGGACGATGAATCCGATGATGACATCAGATTAATGTAAAACTTTCCGTATTTGGAGAAAAATACTAAAAAAACACGATTTTGCCCCAAAATTTTCAGAAAGCATAACAAAAACAATTTGAATTTTCATGATTTCTTATGTTATTTTTTAGAAACAAGACAAATTTGTCTAGGGACGGTTTTTTTTCATTTTTTAAAAATAGAGCTTACTTTTCGAAATATAAGGAAAAATGTCAAAAAAGTGTGATTTTTACTTTTCTAAAATTTGAGTATATATTGGAGAATATCTTTAGTTAGAAATCGAAAATTGAGAAAACCGCCCCTGGAGAAGACCAATTGCTATCGTAGGAAAGTTAAACCTTACCTTTTACTTCGGTATTTTGGAGTTATCTTGTCTGAAAATTTGCCAAATATTGCGAAAATTGAACATTGAGAAAATCCATGTTTTAGTAAAAAAGTGACTTTTCACGGCATTTCAATCTGTCTCTTTCTCAAATAACTTTATCTTTGAACTTCAAAATTGAGTATGTTGTGCAAGTGATCAAAATACATCTTTATGCACTATTGAATCAAACATATTTTGTCTCTAACTCCAGAAATTAGAAGAAATTGAAATTTCATCTTGTCTAAATTAGCGCTTTGTTTACATTTTCAAATACTATTTTTCGTTTTTCCAAGATGCGTTCGCGCAAAAGTACATTAAAACACGCGCACGCTTCATTACGCAGCAAAAATTCACCGGGCGACGCGATGGTGCGCCTTGCGCTTGACGGCGTGAAATGTGCTTAAATTCCCGCCGTTTAGACCAAGCGGTTTTTGTGACTTTAAATGGTCAAATAGCTGTTTTAAATCGGCAAAAACTACAGCTCAAGATTGTCTGCAGTGGATAACCTTTGTTGGTAACTATAGAACACAGTTTGATGTTTAAATGGTGCAAAAATCAGAAATTCGAGTAAAAACAAAAGCACCAGGGTTGACACTACCCTTAAGTCTTACATATAATTATTTCACATCCTTCTGCTCATTTTGGCGAAACAAATGTGAAGGTAGCACCGTCACCGGGTTAGCGTCGAAGTCGATTGGTGGGGAGTGGTTCTATTACCTCTACTACCCATTATTGAAAATGTAGCATTCTGATTGGTCAGTTTACTGCCCATTATTCTGCAATAATGAGCCGCTAATGCATTTTCTTATCATTTATTTTCATTCATCAGCATACAAAATACACATAAATTAGGCATGTTACCTTAAAACCTATACAAACAAACAAGCAAACAAAATTAAATCAAGTTGTTTTAGTTAATAGAATAGAAATAAAGGTTTTGTAGTATCATCTATGGGCTCATAATGTATCCTCGGGCTAAAAAAATAAAAATAATGGGCGCCATTATTTAGTTTTTCCGACCTCGTGCACATTATTCGCCTATAAATGATACTGCAATATAATTTAGTTATTAGTTCATTTGTTTTAATATTGTGCACTGTATGGCTCTAAAATTATATGTTGATTAAAAACTAGTAATTTTTCATATCATTTGGGGCCAAAACCCGCATGAAAATCCAATATTCCTACCTTTTTTGAATCAAAATTTCATTTTTTTTTTCATTTTATACTCTGATGTGTGTCTGTGGAAATGGCCAATTTTGCCAACTTGTGAACGTTGACGTCATTGTGACGCCATACTAGGTTATGTTGGAAGCAATCGAAATCATCTATTGCTTTATAATAATGAATTATCGGGGTGTTTACCACCCCACCCTTTAGTAAACCGTGTTACAAAAATAGACTTGTAAACATATTGTGAAAGTTTGATTTTCTTTGATGTTAACTTGGATATTCTGCAAACTAAATAAGTACTAATACATCATTTAAAAAAACTCGCCTTTCAGGAACAAATTGATTTTTTGGGGGAAGTTGTTTGTATAAGCGTTAGTGCCCTCTAAATTGTTTAAATTATGTTAGATTTTACTATTGAGCATATTACCCATTCAACTTTTGATTCGTTTCAAGTTTGGTGTATATTTTAAGTGTGTACATTACTTTAAAAGATGGGAACTATCTATGTAATTTGAAATTTAAGAAAACGAGAAAAATATGGTTGTTATAAAGTTGTATAGACCACTTTTTCCTCCAAAACCTTTTGAGTTATGAAATATTCCAGTTACATTTTAAACATTTTCTGAGCTCAATTTTTGAACAGTTCTAGCCAATATTTATTGTGTGTTGCAACATGCATACTATTTATTAATATTTATATAACATGCACTACAATGTTTGTGTTCCTTCTAACGTATTTACACCTGAAATTTATTGTTTTTTTCTGCAAAAATGAGTTAAAACATATTTGCGACTAATTAAAGATATTAATTTTAATCATCATCACCATCATCATCATCATCATCGTCGTCGTCGTCGTCGTCGTCAAGCTCGATGTTTCTTTGCCACCATCATCACCGCCATCGTTATTCTTATCATCGTGGCATCAACGGCATCATCATTTTAAAATAGTAAAAACCTGTAGCTATAGTAATCTCACCATACCAACGTAAGAAATCAACGGGTTTCATGCAGTCGAATACGTATTCGACTCCTTAGAACACAGCGAATCAAACATTTGGGTTTTGACAAACTGTCAAATCACATTCAGTGGCCATTTTGAATAAGAAAACAGTTGTTTCTTAGTATTTTAATACTGTCGTCAGTTAGTTACCATTCATGTCTTTAACATACACCACTTAAAATAGCCATTTCTTTTTATTTCATTTAATTACACGCATTCATAAGTAACTCAAACTTTCAAAAGCCGTTTTCTCAGAACTAGCATTTATGCTGATTCGACAGTATGCAGAACCCACGACGATATGATCATGCAATGATTCCAAACGGTAATTTGTGGAACTGCTACGTGCATGTACTATGACAGTCTCTGTCTCAATGACATTAACATTACAAAATTAAAGGGGGTGGCCCGATTTAAGTCTATTAGTTTTTCCTCTTGATAGAATGGCCTTCACTCCAAAACTCCATCTGTAAAGTTTCGCCCCGATATTCCAACCCGTTTTGATGTGAGAGCTAAAAACGTGATTTTACAATCCCCATAGAGTACTGTGTAAAATTAATATTGGTCGACCAAAAAGGGGCACATTTTCGCTCATAACATCCAATCCAAACATCCTTTAGCCCTAAGATTTCACAGGGTAAATGAGAAAAATAGTAGCTTTCTTCTGATACCAAAATTGTGACCACTTCCGGTAAAATCAGGGGTCTCTGGAGACGAGGCTATTAGCGATCGGGCCATATACCTTTAACTCTTAAACCTTCGTTCAAAAGATCTTAGTGAAAAACATATTAACATCAAAATCCGTCGAGGTTTATAATGGATTATTGCTGCAAAACAGTGCAATTTCAAATAACGGTCATTTAGATTTAAATATTTGTGACCAGGCCTAGCCTTTAGTCAAGTCTGTGTGTGACCGTTCGATATGCCCTCTTACCGTTAAGTCTTTGAATAAGACTAGCACTCGGTTTACGCCGGAAGTTGATGTTGTTCTGTTGCTGTTAGGTTTGCATGTCCTACCCCCCCCCCAAGTTTCTGGAACTTCTCCGTTACCGATCTTAGCACAGGCACGTAATCCCGATCAAGCGTTAGCTTTTATCTGTGTAAGCGATATTACACCTGACCGATCAATGCAACCCATGGCAATAAGGCGCGACACATGAAAACCCTGACATGAACTCTCTCGAAGCCTGGAAGATATTTCTGACCGCAAAACCCTCATTGTGTTATCAAGCGCGTGCATTTAATTCTTTCATTGTAATGTCCCGAAGAAGAGTAAAAATGCCAATTAAATTTGAAAATACGCCGTCTCAGTTTTGTTTTTATGTTCTTGCTTTTCTTTCGCAATTCAAAAGTAACAAAATTTAGTTCGAAACTTATTGCTTGCATATAGAGAGAGCTCATTTGAAACTATGACTATTTACAAGGCGGCCTTCAGGCGCCTTGTTCTGTTTCTGATGCGTTCTTCTTCTTCTTACAAGACGGCCTTCAGGCCGTCTTGTTCTGTTTCTGATGCGTTCTTTACAAGACGGCCTTCAGGCCGTCTTGTTCTGTTTTTGATGGGTTCTTTCTTTCTTTCTTCTGGCAACATTTTAACAGCGTCTAGCTCAGTCATGGTTTGACGTATTCTAACCAGACTTACATCAAATGACCGCTGACCCGTCCCATTCATTTCATATGACATTGACCCCTGTCTGACATTTGACCTGGCCACAGGCGACAAATATGTAATTTAATGTTACAAATTATCTTCTTCTACAGCATTACGCCGATATCAACTAAACTGGTTCAGAGGAACCACTGACACTTGCTTCATATAGGGTGTTCA